>JAQGCC010001338.1:0-24534 GCA_034698905.1 Xestoiulus laeticollis | reverse complement strand
ACAATTATCTAAGCAAGTTGTAACCTATGATAAGCTTAGTGTTTCCAAGATGGCGATATATAAACACAATTATCTAAACAAGTTGTAACCTATGATAAGCTTAGTGTTTCCAAGATGGCGATATATAAACACAATTATCTAAACAAGTTGTAACCTATGATAAGCTTAGTGTTTCCAAGATGGCGATATATACATTAAAACACAATTATCTAAGCAAGTTGTAACCTATGATAAGCTTAGTGTTTCCAAGATGGCGATATATAAAACATAATTATCTAAGCAAGTTGTAACCTATGATAAGCTTAGTGTTTCCAAGATGGCGACCTTCACTATATATGTAAAACACAATTATCTAAGCAAGTTGTATAACCTATGATGAGCATGGGAGAATAAGCATAGGAATGAATTCCTGAAATCAGCGTTTCGATTGGATTCCCTCTGGCGGGAATTTCCCCATTTCCCAATCAAAACGCTGATTTCAGGCATTCATTCCTATATGCTTATTCTAGGTAGCACCACGTATTGGCGTTTCTATGTACTAGGAAAATTGCAACTTACTACCACAAGGGGGCGCTGCACTTAACGCGGACCTTGTCCATTGCATAATAAGAAATGACCTTTGACATGTTTTTTGAATTCCTATGTAATGTACCTATACATGTAGATAAGAACGAGGATTAAAAAAAATGATGCTAAAACGAGGTTGAAAATCCCTGTTTATATATAGATTGTGAAGGGCCCTAACCCTAACCCCATCTCCATCTATTGCGTTTCCCATAGGCCTCATTGTTTTTATTAGTCTTATTTCCATAACTCGAATTTTGTCCTTATTATAAAGATAAGGTTAGACAGGCGTTTTTTTTTTTTTTTGTGTCTTTTATTCGTGGTGATAAACATGCCAAAGGTTTTCTTTATGGCTTTTGATGCGAGCTTTATCTCTCACCTTTCAAAAAATTCCTTTTAACGTTCTTTGAAAATCTCTTCTTGGACAGGTGCGAGTTTACACTAAAAGAAAAAATATAGTCCTATAGAGTTAATTCAGATGCCAGATGAGAGAGGTCAAGGAGGAAGATTTGAAAAATCCCCGAGCAACGACTCATTCATCTTATAAGTATTGAATACATTACATCGAAATTTCATTCATGCTTTTGCACAGCCTCATGCATGACATTCACTGCATGCATGCCATTTGCATTGTCCATGGAAAAACCTATAGCGAGGCATGCGTGAAAATGGTACGATATTATTACATGTATTCAACGCTACACTGCACATGCAACATGTGCAATTATTTGAAAAAAATAACCTGAAAAAACCCATGCATTTTCAGCGTTTTTCTTGAATTTTTTAGAAAATTTTAACCAGAAATCATGCATGCATCATTCAATTCTGCCTGGGGCCCTTTTTAGGCTAAATCGTGTTCTGTCCAGGGCCCATTTTGTTTAATAGGGTCATGTCTATATTGGCTTTTAGTTGTTTATTTCTCCCCTGCCTAGGGGCCCCTTCCTTATGAGGTACATCGATGTCTATATTGTGCTTTTTCTGGTTTACCTGGAGGGCCCTCTGCCTAGGGCCTCTTCCTTATGAGATACATACAGCTATGTATATATTGTGCCTTTTCTGGTTTACTTTTCCCTTGCCTAGGGTCCTTCCTTATGAGATGAATTCATGTCTATATTGGTCCTTTCTGGTTTTCTTCTCCCTTGCCTAGGGCCGCTTCCTTATAAGATTAATCTATGTCTATAGTGTGCCTTTTCTGGTTTACTTCTCCTCTGCCTAGGGCCCCTTCCTTATGTAATACATTTATGCCTATTATGCCATTTTTGGTTTTAATCCAACCTTTCCTGGCGGCTCTATATTGGCCCTTCTTGGATTACGTAACCACTGCCTAGGGCCCCATTTCTGCTTTTCTCCAGCTCTGCATTAAAGGCCATTCTTATAGCCACCGACCTTACTGAGGGGCCTTTTTTTTATTTAATCAAAATTTTCCTGCAGGCCCTTCCTAGCTAAAAACGATTCTGCTTAGGGCCCCTTCTTCGCTTACCTTACTAGGGCCTCTTCCTGGTGTAATCTAGCCCTGACAAAAAATGTCTTTTTTGGCTTAATCCTTCCCAACCCAGGGCTCTTAATTCTTCTGTCTGGGGCCACCGCCTAAGGCCCCCTTGCTGGCTTACTTCGCCACTGCTTAAGACCAACTCCTAACGTAATCCAGCCTTGCCTAGGGGCCCTTTTTTGTCTCAATACATTCCTGCCTAGGGCCCCTTATAATTAATTGCGTTTATCACTCCATTTCCAAAGGTCCTTTTTGCAAGAATGGCTCCATCCCACCCTGGATTGATTCCCGATCTTGGTTATGTCTAAGGGCCCCACTGTACATTAGTTCCTATTTAGAACCTGCAGTCTATACAGTAGGCCCTTTTTTTTTACTAAATCCACTCATAAACGAAATCCAAGGCTTACGTTTCGCCGAATGCAAATTGGACCCCCGAATTTTGAAAGCAAACAACATTTTTTTTGTTGCAAATAAATCTTATTCAAATATTGAAATGCATAAAACTGAGTTTGAGGAGGATGTGTGTGTGTGTGTGACTGTACACATGTACATGTACATGTACATGTAGGAACACAAATTCCACGTTTCCACACAACGTTCGCTAATGTCAGGAATGTTGGAGGATTTCGGCATAAAACTCAATGAAAATTAAGGTTTGGTGGGTCTAGGCTTCTAGGGGGGTGAGGGGGTGAGGGGGTGAGCAGGGTGGTCCAAAGATTTAAGAGGGAAATTTATAAGCTGGTACAGACTATATCATCACGTGAGCACACCTGATAGCACGCGTGTTAATGCGACGAGATAAACATGTAGAATGTGTTATTTAGCCATCACGTCATGTGAGCTCACGTGATGACTCGCGCTCACATTTTTAACCGTGATATCGCGCAATAAACATACTACTATCACACGGACGTGACAACAGGATAGATTTTTTACAACAGAATCCAAAAAAAAAAATTTTTTTTAATGTAACATACTTGTATACGCAAAAGATAAAGCCGACTGCACACTATCTTCACGTCACGTGATATCAAGCCGCGTGTAAAAAAACGTGAGCAGGGTAGTCGAAAAAATGATATCAAGCCACGTGTAAAAAATGTATAATATATTGATTAGCATGTGAGGGATGTGAGGGGGTGAGCAGGGTAGTCGAAAAAAACGTGAGCTCGTGAGCTCACGTGACGTGATGGTAGTCTGTGGCGAAAAATTAAGATCGGTACGTGTGTCTAGTCGAAAAATACGTGAGTTCATGATATTACTTGAGCTCATGTGACGTGATGGTAGTCTGTAGCGCAAACTTATGAAAAATTAAGCATGGTTGAAAAAAAAGGGAGCTCATGATATCACGTGAGCTTACGTGACGTGATGGTAGTCTGTAGCGAAAAATTGAGATTAGTGTGCCTAGGGGGTGGGTTAGGGGGGTGAGAGGATGGTCGAAAAATACGTGAGCTTGTGAGCTCACGTGACGTGATGGTAATCTGTGGCGAAAAATTGAGAAAAATTAAGATTGGTACGTGTGACTTAGGGGATGGGTGAGGGAGTGAGCAAAGTGGTTGAAAAAAATGTGAGCTCATTATATATCGTGAGCTCACGTGACGTGATGATAGTCAGTATAGCGAAAAATGGAAAAATAAAGGTTGGTGTGTCTAGGGGGTGGGTGAGGGGGGGAAGCAAAGTGGTCGAAAAAAAATGTGAGCTCACGTGACATGATGGTAGTCTGTAGCGAAAAATTGTGAAAAATTATGGGTGGTGTTTCTAGGGGCTAGGTGAGGGGGTGAGGGGTGAGCAGGGTTATCTAAAAAAAATGAGCTCATGATATCACGTGAGCTCACGTAACGTGATGGTAGGCTGTAGCGAAATATGGAAAAATTAAGGTTTGTGTGTCTAGGGAGTGGGTGAGGATGTGAGGGGGTGAGCAGGGTGGTCGAAAAAATATGTGAGCTCATGATATCACGTGAGCTCACGTAACGTGATGGTAGTCTACTGTAGCGAAATATTGTGAAAAATTAAGGGTAATGTGTGAGGGGGGTGAACAGGGTGGTCGAAAAATATGTGAGCTCATGATATCACGTGAGCTCACGTGACATGATGGTAGGCTGTAGCGAAAAATGGAAAAATTAAGGATGGTATGTGTATAGGGTGTGGGTGAGCAAAGTGGTCTAAAAAAAATGTGAGCTCGTGATATCTCGTGAGCTCACGTAACGTGATGGTAGGCTGTAGCGAAATATTGTGAAAAATTATGGTTGGTGTGTCTAGGGGGGTGGGTGAGGGGTGTGAGGGGGTGATCAGGGTGGTCCAAAGACATGAAATTAAGATAATAAAAAGCGCTAGGCACTGCACGAGCTTCAGATTTTCATTTCCTTGGCCAATGTCCATCTTTTTGGGTTGGGGGGCTAAAACCGTCGGTCATTTCACTTTTATTACTGGAAGGTGGCAACAAATAATAATGATGATTGCTACCTGACATCAGGCGGAACAGGGCGGAGGGGGTGAGGGGGGTGAGGGGGTGGGGATGGACACCCAAGACCGGATTGACCCGTGTTTACCCTCGGAAGGATAAAAAAAACAAAAAAAACCCGATGATGATGAATTAGCACAGCAATGAGAAATCGATGGCGAAAAAAACAGCAAAGAGTTTCATGAATGTGCGAAATGGAGAGCTTTAGGTGTGACCCCTCTTCACAGGGGCCACCGACGGATTATTTGGCCGCATTTAGGGAGTAAGGACCCTACACTAACACAAACACCAAATTAACCGACTTGTGAAAATTATTTGGCGAGAGGTTCTTGGACCAACCAAGAAGATGCCACGAATTACGATGTCCTTGAGCAGGGTGGCCGCAGGTCAGGGAACACCCTGTATCGAGCTTTCCATGCATTATATCAAAAAAACACTATGAGACACCCTGTATCGAGCTTTCCATGCATGACATCAAAAAACACATGAGGCACCCTGTATCGAGCTTTCCATGCATGATCTGAAAAAAAAAATATGAGACACCCTGTATCGAGCTTTCCATGCATGATATGAAAAAAACACATGAGACACCCTGTATTCAGCTTTCTATGCATGATAATATCTAAATCATTATGGTCATCAGTTTAGCTGAACCTTCATATAACACATCCCTCCAAGTAGCACACCCCAGGGTTCGGTCCCAATAGGGTGCGCTATTCACAGGTTTCAATGTATTCCCCCACGTTTTTTCTAAGAAATTCTTGCAAATTCTTAAAGATTGTTTCCACATTGTCTTACTAAACACCTACACTGTATATCATTAAAAAAGTTAAAACATTTATTTTTATCAAATTATGTAAATGAACTGAAAAATTAAACAGGGTTAATCCCAATAGGATATCAATACATGCACGTGCACAACAATATCCCCCAATTTGAACTTCCGCCTAATTCCCATATAAAACTTATGCATGCATGTAATCTATATGTTTAACCACATTTCAAACCTCAGTCAAATATATTTCCAAAATGCATTTTTTAAAAATTATCCACTATAAATTATCAGAAAAAGAGAACAGGGTTAGTGACAAGATGGCGTCCATATTTCAATTTTCTTTCATATGTATATACATGTATGATGTACATGTAGGTGTTTCATATATAAGTTAGTTGAAAATGTATACACTATAAAAGGGTACTAAACAATTGTTTTCATACCGTAAACATGTCCTACATGATTCCGACATCAAATTTACATATATAATATATTAAATCCTCGAACTGAGGGCGTTAAAGCTTGACCACAACCGTGTTTAATCTGGTTCAAGTATAAATACAAACCCAAATGTCAAAAGTATCTTTTTTTACATTAAATACTTTATGAAATTTTAATAAATTTACAGCAGCAATTTGCAATAAATCGCCTTTTTGGTGTTTACTACAAACCCGTTTATAGCTTCAGTCGTGCATTTTTTCTAAGTTGAAAAATGTCGATCTCCTTGAAATGTATACAAGAGTTAGGGACAATCCTTAAAAATTTAGTTTTCTCCCGGATGCAACCGTGGCGCATATTTGACCACCAAATTTCATCCGGATTTTCATTGATTTCTGTTTTTTTTTACCACACTTTTTTTTAACCCCTGTATAGCAAATGCTCTTCAAGACGGATGTGAAAAAAAAAAAGAAAAAAACAAGGCCATTAATCCTGAAAAACGATGATTCAAAACCTGTTTCGAGGCTAGGATTAGTCTGGGGAATGCCCGGATATGACGTCACGTTTCCGGTGTAGCCACGCCCCTGGCCCCTAGTGACGTCACCAGCAGGATGGAACCAGTGACATATTTGGACATGTGAACATCTGTCGTGATAATGTAACAGAAAAGGTAATTTTGAGATCAATCAAGTTTGTAAGGAAATGAGTCATTTGTGACAAAGATTATGACAAAAATGAGTCATTTGTGACAAAGAATAGAACAAAGATGTAATTTGTGTCAAAGAATAGGACAAAAATGTAACTTGTGACAAACAATATAACAAAAATGTCATTTGCGACAAAGAATATGATAAAGATGTAATTTGTGACAAAGAATATGGTAAAAATGTAATTTGTGTCAAAGAATATGACAAAAATGTCATTAGCGACAAAGAATATGACAAAAATGTCATTTGTTACAAAGAATATGACAAGATAACAGTAAAGGTGATTTTGAGGTCAATCAAGTCTATAAGAAAAGAATCTTTTGTGACAAAGAAAATGATCACATATTTGGCAAACTAAAGCTGGCTACAGACTACCATCACGTGACTGCACATAACTGGATTTTTACGTGACGTGAGAAGCATGCCGTAAAAACATTATGAGCCCCGTACATACAACTCCAATGTTTTACATTTCTAAACAACTCTAAAAAATGCATTCTACTTTTTTTCTCCCCATGGCGTAAGCATGCGTGCCATCACGTGAGCTCATGTGACGTAATGATAGTCCGTAGCCAGCTTAACAATACAGATGTTATTTCTTTAGGAGGTCTGAGTTTGATGAGAATACCTTAGTAGAATAAACTGAAGCTGGCAACATATTGTCGCCACGTCACATGAACTCATGTGATGGCACACCAGCTCACGTGAACTCATGTAACGTGATGATAATCTGTTGCCAGCTTCAGTTTATTCTACCAAGGTATTCTAGCTGGCATCACGTCACCTGAGTTTGATCAGGTGATCGAGGAGATCCAATCAGGGGACAGGAGTGCTTTGCCGTTTTTTTGGTTGTGAGGTTGAAAATGTGGCCCCTGGTCAAATCATTAGGTGGTCAGAAATCTGATTCTACACTAGCAAAAGAATCCCCAGGTTGACCATTCATCTGTCATAAGTTGTCCAAGTCCGCAGCTTAGTAGCCTTTCTTGGTACTTATGCATTATTCTGGGCTTCTTGCTACTTAATTGCCTATGTGCACTTTCATTGAGCAGTTTCCCATTTCTTCCAAGTACTCTGCTGGACAGCTGGTCTAAACCCCTGATTACCCCCAGGAGATAAGTGATCAGTACAGCTCTGAGTCATGCTACCTTTTCTTAGATGGTTGAATTGCCCAGCTCAAACTATATTCATATCCAAATAATGTTCAGCTACACTAGCTTTTCTTACTCCCTTGCTAGGTGTAAACTAAAAAATACTTTTATCAAATACTGTGGAATCCGCTTAATCTGGACACATCGGTCGAAGGCGTTTTGCCACGATTAGGCAGCTGCATGCCCAGCGTATGAGAAGTTCAAAAAAATTCATGTATATGGTGTAAAATAAATACCGTAGGTACAGTGCACCGTAAATTGTTGTTTATTCTTTTTAAAACGGCTTGAAATGAGTATGATTTCATCCAAATTTTAATAACATATCCAAACTACGAAAGTATACATCAAGATTTTAAAACAATAAAACTGATGGTGTGTTTTTACGTACATTACTTAAATCGGTTTACAAAAGGTGTCAATTTTGCTCTGTTGCGAATTCTTTATCGACTGACGTCACATAATTCATAATTTTTCAGTGAATTTTAAACGAGCGCTACACATTTTGCTGTTTTTTATCGCTTACTAATGCCAATTGTCCAGAATAAGCGGATTAGTGGCCGAAATAACCGGACCAAAAACATGTGCGAATGTACTGTCCGGATTTGTTCTTGACAATTTGGCCCTAATAAATGGCTGCTCAGATTAATGAGTATCCAGATTAAGCGGATTCGACTGTACATCAAAACCTGTAAATTGTGCAAACCATTTGGTGTTCTACTTGGAGGGAGAGTGCTATTTGCAGGTTCAGCTGGTTCTGGGCCGACTGTCAGGGATTGTTATTCAATTTTCAATTCAATTCGTTACCCTGCAGTCAGCATGCAATATGTCATGTGGCAAAGTGCCAGATTTTGAAGGGGAAGAGTATTTGGTCCGTGGGTGCTTTTTGGGGCACTATCCCGGCATCCCCCTATGTGCCTATATCAGCGATTAAAGGAGGTTGTTGGAAACCACGAAAAACCACAACCAGGGTTCGAACCCTAGTCTTACGAGTTCAAGGAGTTTAACATAATCACTAAGCCAACCTTGTCGATGTACTATTAGGTTGTTCTCTATAAAAAGGGACGTTATTTGCAGGTTTTTCTTTAATTTGAATATAGTAATCATCATGATCACTCATGACAGCTGGTGATCATCACAGCTCTGATAAATACATACTTTACCTCCAAGTGTCACTTTATCTTTTCTTAGATTGTGTGTAAATAACTGAAATTGCCCAGCTCAAATTACCACTTTTTTCCTTCTTCCCTGCATGTGTCCTATGGTTGTAGGTGTAGTAAAATAAATACTGATAAGCAAACAAAGCACTCAGCTTTCCTATAGAGGGAAACCTGTGAATAGCGCACCCGTTTGGGACCGAACCATGGGGTGTGCTACTTGAAGAGGGATTTGCTATATGAAGGTTCTGCTAAAGTGATGACCATAATGAATCAGATATTATCCTAATGAAGATGCACAAATATACATGTTGCAATTTTAAATGGTTTTTAACATAAACAAAACCGAAAAATACAGAAAACAAATATACGCTCGTATAGAACTGCATCTATGTAGATGTAATTATTTTTACTTTATATTGGGTGTACATGCATCTATCTAAATACCTTTTATAAATGCTAAACATGCATTCACTATGCTAATGTATTTTATTTGACATTTATCGGCCTCATTTTGGGATTTCCCAGTGGGTAAAATTTCATTGCTGCATGCTTTGTAGTACGCTCTTCGCGGGTAAAACCGTGATTTTGTCCTAAGATACCAGTTGCACGGCATGCGCTATATGGAGGTAGTTAGTTCTATAAAATCGATCCGTGCCTATACTGCGAGGGTGCGCTACTCCCAGGTAGTACGCTATATGGAGGGCTATTATTGGCAGGTTTCGGTCCCAATGAGGTGCGCTATTCACAGGTTTCAACTATCCATGTGTCCATGGACTAGTATTTCAGAGATCATGTAGGAAAACCCCCACGATGGTGGACACCGGGACAAGTTTTCGCTGTTCACAACGAACGATATCTTAATTTATATTTTCATTCTCAACTTTTCCCTCCATGATTTTTTTTGTTGTTGTTATTTTTATTTTTATTTTTATTTGTGACCTGTCCACATCGTGTAATCCCTCGTTTTCGTGAGCAGTTAATGGCGTCTGCCCTGGCAGGACTAGGACTGCCCTAAGCAGACCTTCAAATGTCCAATAAATTTCAAAGCTAAGGAATTCATTCAACATTTTAAAAAATTCCTGAGATGCTCACGCATGTGAGGCCCCAGGCCACCACCATTTGAAAACGAGAATTACAACAACTAAAAAAAATATATATAAAAAAAAAATAACAATAGTTGTTGTACTCGTTTTTCGATATGTGGTTTCCAGCAGTATTTTGGGGTGTCTTCTCCCCTCCCCCTGGATCCCCCTAAACCCCCTTGACCACCCTGTGCAACGCCAATTGGCCCTAGGTATTGTAGAGGCTCGCGTTGATGGGACATCCGTTTTTAACAATATCAACCCTCTCACTCTTCACCCCCCCCCCCCCCCAAATTTTAGGTGGTGGGGGGGGGGTGAGATTTAGGGGTGGTCTGCGGGCACATGAGGATAAATAAAAATGCAGAAGTTGGTTTGAAAAAAAAAAAAATGGCGTGGCACGCGAACGCCGAAATATCAAGCAGACCTCCTTCCCACCCCCTTCGGTCCCCCTGACCACCTGACTGACCCCTCTCGTGCGTGTCCACCCCAGGGTGGAGGGCGAGGGGTACACCAGTGAAATACTCATTTGGTATTCATGAAGGCAATTTTTTTTTGCGGCAATTGATGCATGAAAGAGGTATGGTGAATGATAAGGAGAGACGAGTGGTCAAGGTACTGACCACTGGCCGATATTGGAACCGCCCTCTTCACGTGCCTTAGGGACAAATCCACATTGGAAGAAAGTGTATAAATTATGCATGCAATGTTTTTTGGGTCACGTGTCATGTGGGGTTTTAAAATTGAACGATTTTCAATCTCTTAGGGAGAACCCCTTAGGACCAAATCCAAATGATTTTGGGTTACTTGTCAAGTGTATAAATGGTGATTAAAAATTGAACATTTTTAAAACTCTGTAGTGCCCTTAAGGGAATCCCTTAGGACCTAGTTCTAGTGATTTTGAGTTAGGTGTCAAGTGTATAAAGGGTTATTAAAATTGAACAAGTTTCAACTTCTATGGTGCTTTTAGGAATCCCTTAAAAACCCCTTAGGAAACCCTTAAGACCAAATCCAAATGGTTTTGGGTTACATGTCAAGTGTATAAAGGGTTTTTAAAATTAAACAATTTTCAAACTCTGTGGTGCCCTTAGGTATCCCATAGGAACCCCTTAGGAAGCCCTTTGGAAACCCTTAGGAAGCCTTTTAGAAGCCCTTAGGAACCCCTTAGGACGAAATCCAAATGATTTTGGGTTGCGTAATAAGTATATACTGTTGGGGTTTTAAAATTGAACAATTTTCGATTTATGTGGTGCCCTTAGGAATCCTTTAAGAACCCCTTGGAAAGCCCTAAGGGGTTCCCCTTAAAACCAAATATAAATGATTTTAGATTAGGTGTCATGTGAATAAAGGGTTGTTTAAAATTGAACAATTTTCAATCCCTGTGGTGCCCTTAGGGAACCCTTAGAGAACCCTTAGAGAACCCTTAGGAACCCCTTAGGAACAAAACCAAATTATTTTGGGTTACTTGACAAGTCTCTTAGGGGACTTAGGGGCTGAAATGTTTAGTTGACCTTACATGGCATTACCTGCATGGTAATGCAAAAATCATACTCAATTTGTTTTTTAACACTTGACCTATGACCTCATTGGCCTCCTGTGGAAGCCTGCAGACCCGCAATATATACATTTTTACCATCAATTTAAAAAAAAAGCATATATTTTTTTTGTGTTTTTGAATGATTGCTTCTGCATTTGTTAAAACAAAAGAAATAATAATTATTTTTTGGTTTTCTGTGCTTTTTTTTTTTTTTTTTTTTTTTTTTTTTTTTTGTGGGCTTTTGTCCCTGTTGGGGGTCCATTATGGAAAACTCAAAAAAATCAACTACCGGGATTATATATGTTTTTCATTTATTTATACTGCATGCATGTATTGTCTTCGAAATATATATTCAAGTGATATTTTGAAATATAGTCAAAACTTAATGTGCTCGTATGTGGTCAAGCTAATTGGCCAAGTGGTTTAAATAATAAATCGCCATCTTATATCATTAAAATTATGAAAAAATTATTAAATATTTATATCAATAAAGTGGAACTATAATAGTCATCCTATTTGTGTGAAAATAAAATTATACGGTACACCCTGTCTAAAATAATACTCTTGAGACCATGGAAAATTATTTTAAACAGGTTATTATTTCAGCCGGGTTCATCTGTAAACATGGTATACAGTGTATACTGCTGCAAAATAGGGAATTTCCCCTTTTTGAATCCTTCATGAGTCACTAGCTATTGGTTGACTTTATACACAGCTGCAAAATAGGGAATTTCCCCTTTTTGAATCCTTCAGGAGTCACTAGCTATTGGTCGACACTATTTGCACAGCTGCGAAATAGGGAATTTCACCTTTTTGAATCCTTCAGGAGTCACTAGCTATTCGTGGACACTATTTACACAGCTGCAAATAGGGAATTTCCCGTTTTTGAGACCTTAGAACATGTGTGCATGTATAGATGAGTCAGTAGTATTTGTGTATCATGACTAAGTTAAATTTCCCTGCATTTCCCTGACATTTTTGATTCCATGCTTGAAATTTTTGATTCCATTGTTGATATTCCCTTAAAAAAATCATTGGGACCAATAATAATTATTAAATATCACTTTATGGAGGTTTATTGTTATTATGCATGGCTCCCAAGTCGGTAGAGGCACATTTTATTATTTTAGAGAGGATATTAATTATTTTACACAATATTATTTTATGCAGGTTCTGTTTGTATTTAACCTCAACATCTATGTTTAAAACATCACCAAAAATTTGGAAAAAAATGAGTCAGGACCAGTAGTGGTCCAGTACATTTTATTATTTTAGAGAGGATATTATTTTATGCAGGTCAATTTTTTCAAAATTTTAAAATAGTAATTTTTGGAGATATTAATGAAGAAACCAAATTCATTGCTTGCTACTGCGACCTCATTTCCACAATGCGCTTTCAATTTTTTGCCCATAGGTGGCGCTTATTAATTTGCGCATGCGCAGTTTTGTAATGCGGACCTCCTCTATTGCGCCATATGCCATCATGTTCGGTTTTCCACATCAAAGTCTTTTCAGTTTGGACAGGAGTTAAATTTTTTTTTTCTGGCCTATTGTTTATCAAAGCCACTCAGTAGAACCACTCGAACCACACTTCGCATGTTTGCCGCTCGATGCATTGTGGTTGCTCTTTTAGGATATGCATACACTCTAGTATTGGTTTTGTTTTGTTTGTTGTGTACTTATCCCATCATGCATCGTTCAACGATGTATCCTCAACTTTCCTCTTTGCCATCTTGTTTCGCTTATAAATCGATACCATCGAATGGGGTGGGGTGACTTTGGTCACCACATTGCAGAAAGATTAAAATGGTCATAATTTCCCCATTTCATTTTAATTGCTCAAATTATGCAATATATTATTAGATGACATCACTAACTGTGCTGTGTGATGCTTGTTTTAACTATTTATCGGATGAATTTGGCATCACACCAACATATTGCTGACACGAGATTTTTGGTTGAAAACTTGTTTCAATAAACTTCCTCAGTATAACGAACAGCGTATAGCTGGTCCCTACCCAAATGCAATTCCTCTTATGTATTAGCCTCTCAATATAACGAACGTTCTGTATAATGAACTGCTCGATATAATAAACAGTGCCTGGTTCTGTATAATTGCCTATACCTATTATGTAATAACCTCTCAGAATAACGAACAGTGGTTGATTCCTACCCAAATGCAATTCCTCTCATGTATTAGCCTCTCAATATAACGAACATTCTGTATAATGAACTACTCGATATAATAAACAGTGGCTGTTTCCGGCCCTAATTGCCTATACTTATTATGTATTAGCCTCTCAGTATAACGAACAGAGGCTGATCCCTACTCAAATGCAATTCCTCTTATGTATTAGCCTCTCAATATAACGAACCGCTTGCTATAATGAACAGAATGGCTGGTCCCCATGCATCAAAATGCCTATATGTTACCGAGGTAATTTCGATGTTTTTATCTGATAAACATGTACGTTTCTCCGAGTTGTACACAAATGATATAAAAGCGATATAAAACGAGATAAACATTTGCATTTGTTGGCTTTCGACAATGCAAACGAAATTTCCTGTTTCCTCCAAATTCCTCCTTTTTATCCTTTTGATAAAAGCCGAAAATATAAAAAACTGAGGTTATTGAGGACGTATTTCCAATAGGCGTCGAGCAGTCTGCCACCTCCGAAATATACTTTTTTATAAGTCTGAACAATGCAAATATAGTCTAAAATGGAGTACTCATTCTAAAGTTATGAAAATATAGTAATTTTAGTATAAAAATGTGTTATAATGTTTCAAGACATGCACTTTTAACAAAATAATGCCTTTGCTTTTATTAAAATTATCTAAGTGCGAAAGGCGTCTGATTGATAAAAAGTGTATTTGTCTTATGTCTTAAGACACTAAAAATGAAGATGCCTTGGTCTTAAAATAGTCCATTCATATGCTTTAGTGTTATTGAAACTGTCTTATGCGTGGGAATATAGTGTCTTATGAGATGTTTGCTAAAAAGTGGCTTGTATCTTAAAAGACATTTTATACCTTAATGAAAACGGCTTAGTTTTTTACGTGGAAAGTGTCTTAAGAGATGTTTGCTAAAAAGTGTCTTGTATCTTAAAACACTATTTAACAAAATGAAAATGTCTTTATTTTTTTTACATGGGAAAACTGTTTGAAAATTGTCTTATTTATAGCTTTAAAGCCCTTTACTAAAAAGTTTTTTAGTCTTATGTCTTAAGACAATTAACAATATGAAAATGCCTAATTAGTCTTAAAATAGTCCATTCATATATGATTTAATCTTATTAAAACTGTCATATGCATGGGAAAAGTATCTTATACATATTATTAGTGTCTTATTTCTCAAGACACATAAAAAATGTAAATGCCTGTAGTCTTAAAATAGTTCATTCAAACGCAAGCTTTATAGTGTTATTAAAACTGCTTAATGCAGGAAAAACTGTCTTAAGAGATGATTGCTAAAAAGTGTCTTATATATTAAAGCGCGTTTTAAGAAAATGAAAATGTCTTAAATTTTTATGTGGGAAAATTGTCTTAAAAGATAATTGCTAAAAAGAGTGTATTAGTCATATGTCTTAAGAAACTTAATGCCTTACATAGTCTTAAAATAGTGCATTCATATTCAAGTGCACTTTAGTGTTTTTAAAACTGTCTTATGCATGGGGAAAATGTCTTAAGAGGACGATTGCACGTGCTATTTGTTTTTTATACTGCACGTGCACAGGTGTTCCATACCTGCATGGAGCACGTGGATGTCGTATAATTGTATATATGCGCTATCAATTTAAGCACGTGCTGGTAACCATAGAAACGCTATACAGGGTGCATTCGTTATAGTGTTGATAATTGAGAAGAATCTCCGCCATCTTGGGGAACCAAAAAGTACGTAAAAAGTAGCGATTTCTTCAGTTCTTCTCTGTTCGTGAGGAGGGGGGGGTTGTAAACGGCGGTGTTAAGTGTGGACTAACGACCCGTTTACATGTAATTCGTCGATTAAGTTTAATGAAATTAAGCCTCGCCCGTTCATTATATACACCTTCTTGTTTTAATTTCTGTTTGTTTTCCCGGAATTAATTTCTGTTTGTCCTTCCCTATTTCTCCCGATTTGTGTGTTTTTCGGACTTATCGCGAGGCGGGGCTGCCTTTTGTCGGTTCTTATCCGTCTTTTGTCGGCTCTGCTGCACCGACAAAAAGACTTTTCTATACCAAAAGTCTCGCTCCTCCCACCCCCACCCACTTACCACCCTACACCTCCCACCCCCCAGAAAGGGAGGGTGGGAACTCCCGAAAACTCGGCATTGATCAACATCACGTTTGTATAGTTTGATAAAATGTAATATTTTTTTGATAAAACGTACCACTCGATAAAAGAAAATTTGTCCGCCATCTTGGAGAACCAAAGTGGTGTCCAATAACTTGTGTCCGTACATTTTCGACTTTATCTCCACTTCCGGTGTTCGAAACTCAACGCGGATAGTTTTATTCGATAGAGCGTTAAAATTACTATAAGTAACGATTTGTTTTATGAATCTATCTCAAGTAGTTTCGGAAATGTGACGTTTTTCGACGGCCCATGTTTGATGTTTTCACGAGTGACATCCTATCTGTCCTGTATCCTAATTTCGCCTCGTAAACGCTGTTATTGGAGGCTGACCTTTGACCCTGCCCTCTCTCATTAAGTGACAGCTCCATCGGACGTCGTTCTTATTTCGGCCCATTGATCCGTGGCCGAAACCCGGCTTCATTAGCGCCAAATGGTGGCGAGAAACCGAAAACTAAAAAAAAAAAATACAAAAAACTGTAGCTTTTTAGGGGTTGACCTTCGACCTCGACCGGGGGTAAAAACGTCATATTCGATGGAGCGTAAGCGCTTAAGCAACCCCACGTTCCGTTACATCAATTGCAACGTGATGGCCGCCATATTGGATCTCGTTGACACCATCAGCGGGAGCGACCCCTGGTGGCGAAATGGACAACAATATCCATGTTTTGTAATTACGCCTTTTAAAACCAATACGAGTACGTTATGACGTCATTTCAGCAATGGAACATGATGTTATGTCATCACATCGACATAGAAATATGACGTGCTAAGTACATTACTACAGCCAAGCATTATTGCGTTATGACTTATGACGTCATCACCATTGATTACTGTCATTATGACGTCATTTAGCATACATTGTATGACTTTACGACTTCACTTTGATAGGGTTGTCATGACGTCACTTCGTTCAAAAGATGATGACGTAACTATGACAGAGAATTATGGCATTATGACGGCACTGTTCACGTCGTATTATGACGTCATTTAGGAGAAACAGTATGACTTTATGACATCGCATCAACCGATGACTTATATGATGTCTATTCGACCGAGCAATGACATCACTTTGTACGAATATTATGACATCATCTGGACTGAACACGACGTATTATGGCGTCATTTAGGAAAAACATCATGACTTCATAACATATCCACCGAACACTTATGACGTCACTTATATCGATCAATTTGATGTTGTGACGTCAGTTCGGACGATTATTATGACATCATTTCGACTGAACACAATGTATTATAACGTCATTCAGGAGAAACAGTATATTTTGCGAATCTTGTTTGTTAATCAAGACTCCAAATTATAGAACTTGCTATATCGAACTCCAACCATTGTGCTTGTTCAGTATAGTGAAAACCTGCGAATAAGAGCCCTCCATATAGCGTACTACCTGGGAGTAGCGTACCCTCACAGTCGGCACAGATCGATTTTATAAAACAAACTTACCTTTATATTGCGTATTCCCTGCGAAACGCGACTTGCGTACTGGTTTCCTGGGACAAAATCACGGTTTTACCTGTGAAGAGCGTGCGCCAAAGCATGCAACAATGAAATATCACCCAATGGGAAATCCCAAAATGAGGGCGATAAATGTCAAATAAAATCCATTAAAAACCATTTAAAATTGCAACATGTATATATTTGTGCATCTTCATTAGGATAATATAATATCTGATTCATTACGGTCATCACTTTTTGCTGAACCTTCATATAGCACATCCCTCCAAGTAGCACACCCCATGGTTCGGTCCCAATGGGGTGCGCTATTGACAGGTTTCACTGTATACTTAATAGGACCATTATCCCAGATTATATCCGGAATATACACGGTGTCTCGAAATTACTACCTCAGTGCTTTCTGGATGAAACGCCCCTTGAAAACACCAAAATGGGTTGGATAATACACGACCATAATTTGGTTAATAATTAGATTTTTTAGATACATTCTGTTTTTTTTTTTTTATTTCGTTAAGAAAAGGGGAAAGTATAACGAGTATTGCACCCGAACCAAACCAGATAAAACGCCCCTTAAACCCACATCCGAAATTCAAAATTTCGTGCACAATTTTGCTTCTTAAGAAGTTAAGAAACAAAAACATAAGAGGCAATTTTTCTTTAAAAAAAAGGGCATTAAAAAAACGTGAAAATTTCGGTTTAAGGGGGTGGGGGGGGGGGGTGAGTTAAAATAATGGGCAATCACGACTAAAATGAGCATGGGACCTCGGCATTGACCCCGATGGGGGTAAAGGAGATGAAGGTTCCTAATTGGAGTAGGGAAAGGCGTGGGCCAACCCACAGATGACCCAGACTGCACGCTCTGCGGGGTCGTGACCCCTGCGCGAACGCGGTAATTCACCGCTTTTCGCCCGACCTTTGACCCCTGCCGCTTGTCCCTCCCTCTCCGCATGAAACTTACACGTTTATTACATCGAAACGATTAACTTTTTTCCCCCCACAACACGATTTTTAAGTTTTTTTTAAATTTTTTTTGCGGCACACTGTACACTCGTAATTACGGCGCTCCGTGATAAGGATCACGGAGAACAATATGGCCGCTGGAGGAATGACCCAATGACCATTGCACATACTGTATAGCACGTAGAAGGGAAAAGGGATGGGTGACGTCATAAAGACCATTTTACTCTATTCAGATGACGTCATAATGTTTGTCGAAGAGACGGCTTAACGTCTTATTATTCGGCCTTAATGACGTCATAAGTCAAATGGCTCGGTCGAAGTGACGCCATACGTATACAACTCACATAACATACAGTCGGCTCTCGATAAAACAAACAGCGTGGCAGGTCACAACCAAAATGACCATACCTCTAATGTTTTAGCCTCTCAGTATAACGAACGCTCTGTATAACGAACCGAGTAGCTGATCCCCCACCAAAATGCCCATAATTCTCATGTTTTAGCCTCTCAGTATAACGAACGTTCTGTATAACGAACTGAGTGGCATGGTACCGACCAAAATGCCCATACATCTCATGTTTTAGCCTCTCAGTATAACGAACGTTCTATATTACGAACCGAGTAGCTGGTCCCCACCAAAATGCCCATACTTCTCATGTTTTAGCCTCTCAGTATAACGAACGCTCTGTATAACGAACTGAGTGGCATGGTACCGACCAAAATGCCCATACATCTCATGTTTTAGCCTCTCAGTATAACGAACGGTTGATCTGGTTCCTTCACTATCCCACAATACTAAATGACTCTGTTTATAACGAACAGCAATTCGATGTCTTAGGGGCAGACACAAAGAATTAACATCCCGTTGTGTCGTAAGATTCATAATTTCATTGGTTTGAAAAGTTTATTCTCAAAACATTCTAACGCTTATTTAAGGGGTACTCAAAATACTGCAAAAGCAGCTTTAGTGCGCAGACTCTTTGACAAAAATTGTATTTCCGGTGTTCAGTAGAAGACAGAAGTAGTGACAAAAACTATGGCATTTCAGGAGCTAAAAACTGCAAGGTGTCATAAAAAGACATGAAAGCTGCCAATAGGAGCGGGAAAAAAACAGACCTTTCTGTATAACGAACGAATGCCCATTCCCTTGGCATTTACTATATCGAGAGCCTGTAATTTTTCAACCCTGCAGGGTATAGTCTCAAATTGTGAGAATTTGGATATGGGTTTAAGACGTGCCTTATCTGACTTCGGCCCATGCATGGGTGCCATACTCGTTACCTTCCCCTTTCTCCTCCCCCCCCAAAAAAAAAAAACCCTAAAAATTTGAAAGTTTTTGCTTTATGATGCATGGGGTAAGGATGATCGTGGTCCACCCAACCCCTTCTGTTTTTTTTTTTCATGTTTTAATCCACAAAAATCCAAAAATGGCCCTATTTTCATTCCATCCTGTTATTAGGAAACTGATAACGATGGGTTAATTTTATAATTTTACACAGATTTTCCAGATTCGGGGTAATTTTAAACCCTACATTCCCCCATTCGTAAATTAGCTATTTTTTTGGTGTAGATATATCTTTAAATTTACAACATTTTCCCATAGTGAAAAATGCAATACTGGTATGAGAAAATGTGAAAATGACGTAGTTGGGAGGAGGGTCCATTTGGAGTTCCTGTAGATTATTTAATATTTATATAAATACATTATTCTAAAATCGTTTTCGCCTAGCACTTACATGTATAACATCTAGTATAGTGATTTATGACCTCATTTAATTACCGATTTGATGAATATTCCATCGTTTTGGAGGATTAATTTGACTTTGTCGTCATATACTGTTCAAAAGGGCATTACGACGACATTTATACATGTAAGCAATATGACGTTATTTCTACATGTCATATTATACATCATTTAGAGTTTTAGACTAAGATGAGAAGTATGGCAAAGTTTCTACTGTGCAACATGACGTCATATTACCTCATTTCGATATGGAGTCATTAGGACATTTGTATAAAGCAATATGACGTTATTTCTACCTGTTAAAATCATGAAATGACCAGCAAAATATGTCGTTAAAACAGTGTGATGTCATTTCTATCTTATAACACTATGACGTCATTAAACTGAGAGTAGCAGGATGGCATTGTTTCTATCGTGCAATATAGCGTCAATTTCTTAAGCTTAATATGAGACCCATGACGTCATTTATATTGAGAAAAATGATGTCATAACACCTATTTGTATACCGGTACTTAACAATATATAACGTCATTTCTACAGACCATTGTGATGTCATAAAATTATCTCTAAATGTAGTTAAGTGAATGCATATGACGTCATTTCTATCCATCAATACTACTATATGACGTCATTTAGACTGGGAGGAGCAGTATGGAACTGTTTCTACCGTGTAATATGGGTCCTATGACGTAATTTCTACAGAACATTACGATGACATAAACTTATTTCTACATGTAAAGTTATGTGAATGTATATGACGTCATTTCTATCCATCAATACTATTTTATGGCTTTATGGCGTCATTTAGACTGAGAGGAGCAGTATGGAACTGTTTCTACCATGTAATATGGGTCCTATGACGTAATTTCTACAGAACATATATGTTATCATGAAATGACATGGAGTTATGACGTCATTCAATTTTTTTTCGAAAATCGTTGTAAACCTTCCAGCAGCACACCAATCTTAAGCTGACCAGGAACAGAACGATGATTTTACTAAAAATGTACAAATGTCACTATAAGATCCACCTGCACATACAAGCACACGTATGTTTTGAAATGTTAACAAAAAAGAACAGGAGCGCCCCCTGTAATCCCCTTTTTATTAACGTTAATCCCATATCTCGCAGGTGTTTCTACAACAAAAAAAAGGTCCTAATCCCACGAGGCGTTAGAAGACAATGAAACATGACCAAAAGTGAAAGGTCAACTGTGGTCAACACTATTGTCAATCAAAACGTCGATTAGCACGTCGCAGGTGGAGGGATTAGAAGCCGAGCCAATTGACCTAAATGTGGCCTATAGGTGAGGGGTGGGGGGGGAAAAGCCCTTAGGTCATCTGCTGGACATTGGCTTGACCACCGGATGACCACTCGCCCAGCACGTGCTTCTTAGGTCCTATATAGCGGAACGAATCTTCCACCAGCTTCTGTTTGACACGTTTTGACTCGAGCGTTTGCACCTGATTGACCAATTTGGACAATAGAGGCCCCAAAACAAAGGGGTCCCAAGAACTAACCTTTTCCCTTACTTTTATTTCAAGTTCACTTATAAGGACCTTAAGGTCCATTTTATAACCGCAGGTGTTAACCTTTAGTTATGATCAAGACCACCTGAAAATATATGTAAAGGTCAGTGTCAAAACTCTAAACATTAGGGCCCCCAAGAACTTAACCTTTCCCTTACTTCTATTTCAAGTTCACTTATGACCTTAAGGGGCATTTTTAACCGCAGGTGTTAACCTTTAGTTTAGGTCAAGATTAGGCTGAAGCCTAGGGCCCTAAGCTCTTCAGGGCCACCGAATAAGTGAAATTAGTTGAGTGAATGGGGCCTAAATATCTAAAAGTCTAGAAGCCCTTCTTTGCTTAATCCACTGCATACCTAAGGCCCTTCTTGAGTTAATCGAGCCCTGCCTAAGGCCCTACTTGGGTTAATACGTACAACCCTGCCTAAGGGCCTTTTTGGTTTACCCTGTTCATCTCTGGCGCCCTTCTCGGCTTAATCAAGCACTGTATAAGGGGCCTCTTCTTGGCTTCATCCAGCTTGGCCTAGGGCCCTTCTTGGTTTAATGCAGCCCTGCCTAAGGCCTTTCTTAATTGGCTTAATACAGCCCTGCCTAAGGACCTTTTTGGCTTAATCAAGCACTGCCTTAGGGGCCCCTTTTCGGATCGACCTAACCCTACCATGCAAGGGCCTTCTTGGCTTAATCAAGCACTGCCTTAGGGTCCCCTTCTTGGAAATTAGCCTAACCCTACCCAAGGGCCTTCTTGGCTTCATCCAGCTTGGCCTAGGGCCCTTCGTGGGTTAATACAGCCCTGCCTAAGGGGCCCTTCTTGGATTAACCTAACCCCTACCCAATTGAACCTTCTTGGGTTAATACAGCCCTGCCTAAGGACCTTTTTGACTTAATCAAGCACTGCCTAAGGGGTCCCGTCTTGGCTTTACCTAACCCTGCTTAAAGCTTAATTCACCCCTGCCCTAAAGCCCTTATTCCGTTTGGAAAATGTACATATTTATATTCATGTATACCTTTTTAATTAAGGTCCTTTTTGCCTTATCATGCAATCTGGGTTCTTTTTAACACTATATGTCGTTAAGCTTATACCGTAGGGCCTACATATGCATATGCATGCCCCAGATGGGTGTCCTTACCCCTCGTCATCCCCACCTTCAAAGGGCCTTTAAGGCGGTTCCTGCCATTGACAAAATGTGTCGCTCGCACCTTTTGCACTTAATTGGCTTAAGTGTTTAATTTGACATTAACGAGCTTGATGATGGACGGTAATTGGAGAAGGACAATTTGGTGTAGGCTCATCCTCATCATCATCATCACCATCACCATTCACCATCACTATTCACCATCAGGGACGGCCCATAAAGAGTGTTTGGGCGGGGTCCTCACTTCTATAGCTGCAGCCACCTTTTTTATTTCATTTTATTATGATTTTTTTTTTTTGGTAAATGGGTCCTCGGTGAAGAGGGGAGAAAAGCTTTTTTATATTTATTTCGATGTCTTTTATCAGATCGTGCGTTACATTCGCAGGAACGCAGTAAATAAAAACGTATAAGTAGCAAGATGGCGGCTCCCATCTGCTCGACACGCCCTAAAATGTCATCTGCCGACAGGTTTTCATTTTTTTTCAAAACACGTTTTTGTCCACATTGTCTCCCGTATTTTATTTGAAAGGACCGACTGGAACTTATACTTCAGTATCTATATAGCTTACCATTAGCGATAAAAGAAACGATGGACGACATCACGTGCAGATTAACGTTCAAAATGGCGGCTTAATCAGTTGGCCAAAAATGCACTCGGCATTTTATTACATTAGAGGGATTGAGCACGCCTCCCTTAATGCTCCCTTAATGTTAACATGCACATTGACAGCACTGTATGTTATTCCAATGCGTTCTCGTTAAGGTAAATCAGTTGACGGGGCATTAAGGGAAGCGTGCTCAATCCCTCTATTATCAGAAAGTGGACGTATAGGAACCAATGACTTGAAACTTATTTTAATACAGTAATTAAAGTTGTAATTGAATTATACTTACAATGAATTTATAACTGGCTTAAACATGAAAGCAGCCATGTTGTTTCATGCTGTTCCAAGTCGAGAAAAACAGAACAACAATTTTTAGAACATGAAACAGAATTTTAGCTGAAGCACGTGCTGTTTTTGTTTTAGCACGTGCTGTTTTTGTTTTAGCACGTGCTGTTTTTGTTTTAGCACGTGCTGTTTTTGTTTTAGCACGTGTTGTTTTGGTATTTACACGTGTTGTTTTGGTATTTACACGTGCCAATCGTCCTGCACGTGTAAACTGCCTTGCACGCGCCCTGCAGGCTAATGCATGCACAAGTATATGTATTACAGTACATGCGAGGTATAGACATTTTGGTAGGGACCCGATACTGTTCGTTATATTGAGCGTTTCGTTATACAGTCAGGTATATATCAAGGCATTTTGGTCGGGACCAGACCCCTCTGTTCGTTATTTACAATGTACATGTATACTGGCAGGCTAATACATGTAGGTATATACATGTACATGAGAAGTATAGGCATTTTGGTCGGAACCAGACACTGTTCGCTATATCGAGCGGTTCGTTATACAGTCAGGTATATATCGAGGTATATAGGCATTTTGGTCGGGACCAGACCCTCTGTTCGTTATACATGTATATACTTGCAGGCTAGTACATGCGAAGTATAGGCATTTTAATCGGGACCAGACACTGTTCGTTATATCGAGCGGTTCGTTATACAGTCAGGTATATATCGAGGTATACAGGCATTTTGGTCGGGACCAGACCCCTCTGTTCGTTATATACAATGTACATGTATACTGGCAGGCTAATACATGTAGGCATATACTAGCTGTACATGTACATGAGAAGTATAAGCATTTTGGTCGGAACCAGACACTGTTCGTTATATCGAGCGGTTCGCTATACAGGCAGGTATATATCGAGGTATACAGGCATTTTGGTCGGGACCAGACCCTCTGTTCGTTATATATACTGGCAGGCTAGTACATGCGAAGTATAGGCATTTTAATCGGGACCAGACACCGTTCGTTATATCGAGCGGTTCGTTATACAGTCAGGTATAATATATCGAGGTATACAGGCATTTTGGACGGGACCTGACCCTCTGTTCGTTATATA
>JAQGCC010001337.1:0-24537 GCA_034698905.1 Xestoiulus laeticollis | reverse complement strand
TCTGTCACAAAAAGCTGGACCCCCCCCCCCCCCACAAGCGTGACATCAGTTATGCATGGTCCCTATGTATACCCGGAGATTTTTCCCCCTTGGTTTGTTTTATTTTGGTTGACCCTTGGATATGTCTACGGAAATTTTCGTTGCCGCGGGTATGTCTCAGGACTTTTGGTCGTCCCCGGGTATGTCACAGGAATTTTGGTAGACCCTAGGTTTTTGTCACAAATAAAAACCCCAGAAAACAATAGAAAAAAATTCTCCGGGTATATATTACAAATATTGCCCACTGCATGTTATTCTTTATTAAAGTATGATATTTAAATCTGGGGTATTGCTTTCCAAATTTTTATCCAATGCATACATGTATATTGAAGTCAATTAATGAACATTCTTTTTTCAATTCAATCACTTTTCTAAAAAAAAAAAAAGCCTACATACTGTACTTGCTTTTAGCAGTGAACAAATTCTACCTACCATGATTTGAGTCATTTTGGTTTTCAGGGTATCGCGATCGCCTATGGCCTCTGTGCACTTGCCCAGCTTCTCGCGGGCCGCCCTCAACCACTGCAGGAAGTCGTTGCTAGCATCAGTGAATGCCTGGTGCTGCTCTACCAGCTGACGTTGTCGGTTGAGTAGCTCACGGGCCTGCCTTGCCAGCAGCTGATACTTGCTGGCAATCTCTGACGACTCCGAAGCCACGGCACTGCTGGGGCTCTTCTGCAGCAGTTCCTCGGCCTTGCTGCTCACAGACTCGATCATGGGCTCGAAGGAAGCGATGTCCATGACGAAGCTGTTGGTCTTGCGCAAAGTGGCGCGCTTCTCGCCTAGACCCTTTTGCGAGGCGCTCACTTTTGCAGTCAACACCTGTTGAAGCTTGGTCTCCCGTTCGCTTAGCCAGTCCTTCAGGTGACGGTAGCTGGAGTTGTAGTCTGCCCACTGCAGCAGCGACGATTCCAGCGACACCTTGGCATTGGACATCTTGTTCACTAGATGGTCCCAGTCACTCTGCAACTCGCTGAGGTGCTTATTGATCTGGTCACGGGCGTCTGGCCGTGATGACCGTGCTGCTTTTTCTCCCCAGCTCACAGCATTGTGTACCAGATTACTGCCAGCGTCTTGCTTCTGCATTAGGCCCTGCACAGCGTCCAGCTGGGCCTGGAGTGCCTCGCGGTTACCCGACGTATCACTGCTAGCAGAAATGATCTGTCGGGCTTCGTCCATCCACGTCTTGGCCTGGCCGTCGTAACTCTCGTACTGCTGATGGTTGATGAAATTTTGTTCTACCTTGCCGAGGACATCCTGCATAAATTGTCAAATAGAAAAACGAATTCGAGGTGGATGAATATTTACATATTCTTGATTTTTTTGATTTTTAATTTTTTAATTTGTACTCGTGATGTTGACACATTGATATTGGGATTGTTAATTTACTTCCAAAAACTTGTGATTGAATAATCTTTTTCCTTTAATGGTATTAAATGTCTCTATTCTTTTATTTGAAAAATGTGTAGTGCCGCCTGATGAAGAACTTTGGGTTCGAAACGTTGCATTAAAACGACTTTAACATGGTTGTGATAAAATATCGATGTTTGTGTTATAGAAAAACGAAATGGAAAGAAAAATGATTTCATCAGAATTGCAATAGACGGAGCTCCAATAGCATTAAACAATATATTTAGGCAAATTCCCAAGCCAGATTTTTAAAATTGAACAAACTGAAAGCATCTTGTCTTAGATAATAAAATTGAAAACATTTTTTATGAGGCTGTAATTTGAACCTCAAACTTACCTTTGCCATGTTGATTAAAACTTGGTAGCGGGTATTGAGGTGTCGTTGCTGATTGCTGACGTAGGAATCCAGGTGGGAAGCAAGCAAAGATTCTGCGATCTTGTCTAGGGCAGTGAGCTTGCTTTGGCCTGTGGTGAGCTCATTTAGCATCGCCTGAAAATGTGTATGATATAATTGTGAAGGACTCAAAGATAATTGTATCGCCAAGTGCAGAACATGTATTTAACCTTTTCATACCTTGCACTGCTCGAATGCAGTCAGTTTCTCTTCTAAGGTGCCCTTCATTGCTATCTTGTGATCCTTCACCTGTGTATCCATTTGCTGAAGCCATTCGGACACAAGTTCGTACTCCTCTTTGTATTCCCGCCACAAGGTGCATATTTTCTCTGTTAAAAAAAATGAAAAAATTATATAGAAATGAAAAACTTTGCTTATAAATCAAATGTAATAGGTTTTCGATAAAGATCATCCAGGAATAGATCTTCCATCTTCCTCCTCTCAAAAACCCTGTTTTGTATGCTACATTTCAAACATTTCTAGCAATCACCCAAAATATTCAGTACTGGTATAATCCAATAATCTCTGCGAAAATCAACATGCAAAATCTCAGGTACCCAGCCACTTTTAGGGATAAAAATATAGGAATTATAGGATATTTCCTTTGAAAATATAGGACATTTTCTTCGAAAATATAGGAATTATAGCACAGGATGGCAAACACTTTTTCATATTCAATATTTAGGACTATTTTAGATTAAATTTTATGACTTTTTAAATGTTACTATAGAATTTTATTTTCAATTAGCATTTATGCCAAAATTAGGACAAAATTTACTGTGTATTTAGTGCATCACATTCGTAATTTGTAAAAAAAAAAAAAATTAGGGTCCCTATTTAAACTTTTGAAACAATTTTTACAATAATTACGCAATTATTCAGAGAGTATTTAAGACTATTTTAGGACTTTCAGGACTTGTTTGTCACCCTGATTATTACAATCCTGTATAAAAGTTAATGAAAACATAGAAAATACATATGTATATGACAATTTAAGGAAATATAGGACAATATAGAACGACATAAAAAAATATAGGAATTTATAGTAAATATAGGACGACATCAAAAATATAAGAATTTATAGGAAATAAAGGACGGCCGGGATGCCTGAAATCTTGGAATTTCTTTGGAAATACATATATGGGAAATGAAATAAAATAAAAAAATTACCCAAATTATGCTTTTGCTGTTGAATGTTCTTCACGAGATTTTCATACTCCTGTTGCAAGCCTTTCATCTCCACAATGACGAAATCTTGACCTACAGTAGACGTCGAATTCAGCACTACCTCCCCAGTGTGCAGCATGTGGTCGACTTTCATCTGGCCTTGCGTCATCTTGCTTAGCTGTTGCTATAATCGCAACAATCAAGGCGGGTTAAACAAACTTATACAAATTGGGATAGCACCAGTACTCGCTCAGTAAAAATACTGCAGAGTTACCTCCAGATTTGCTACACCGGCTTCCAATGCCAAACGGTCTCCTAAAGAGCGGGTCATGGAGGGTATGTTTTCCTGAGTTTTGTTGACCCAACATACCACGTCGTTGCATGCCTCCTTGTAAATTTGATGGTCGTTCAGTTGCTTTTCACGTTCCTTGGCTAAATCCTAAGAAAAAAAATATGTAATATTAAAACAGTTATTGTGATCTAATTTTTTAACTGATTAAATTATTTTAAAATTAGCAACAAAATCAATGAAATCTTTTTGGCACAATTTAATAAACTCTCCAGTTTATATTAAAAAATTCAATGCATATGAAAAGTAGTCAAAATATTAAAATTCAATATTCTTAAAATTGAACTGTTTCATTAAAATATACATGTTCATCGTGGCCCTTATAGTTTACTTTTTTTTAAGAGGATTGTGTAGCAGAATAAGCCCTTTACTCTAAATTATTTTTTAATTTAATTTTGGAAACTGCTTGGAACAAATGGAATATACGAGGACCTAGTATAAATATACTGCTATTTGTTTAAATTTTTTGTTTATGTATTTGTATATTCCATTTTATGGAAATATGACTGTAAAGTTTACCAGACCCTCTACAATTATAAACTACATATATATTTCCATGGAATGGAATATACATATGCATAAACAAAAAAATTAAACAAATAATAGAATATTTATGCAAGGTTCTCGTATATTCCATTTGTTCATAACAGTTTATAAAAATAAATTAAAAAATAATTTAGAAGAAAAGGCTTATTCTGTTATACAACTCTCTTAAATAAATATGCAAATTAATAAAATTATAAACTTGGTGTTCTTCTAATCTAGAATTACTATGAAAATGGGACATTGCATCACACTATGCACTTGCCTTAATTGAACCGCAGATGGCATCAAACCGAGCAAGGCTCTGCTGACCTAATGCAGCGGCTTGCGGTTGCTGGTTATTGGCAACAAGCTCGGCCACCTTCGACCGAATGTTTTCCACCTCGGCTTTTTCAGCATTGATTTTTGTTTCAAGACCCTGCACGAAGCAAAACAGTTGTGGTATTATGGTGACTTCGTTCTCCATTTTATCAATAATTACAAACACATAATGACACATCATAACTTACTTTCAGCTTTTCCACCTGGATTCGCTTCTCGGCCAGGGTAGCTTGAAATGGCGATGCCTCTTTAAACGTTTTTTCCATCTGCTCGACCGTGCTGTGGAACTGGTGAATTTCGTCGAGAAATCCAGCCCAGTTTTGAATGGTCTCATCTAGCTGGGCCTTGGTTTCACTGATTCGTGCCGCCAGGCTGCTCCACTCTTCCTGCAGCGCAGCTACTGCTTTGTTGATGGCTTCGTGGCCAGGCTGAGCAGTAGTTGCCAGCACGGCTTGAGCAAGCTCCACCATTTGCTGCACTCTGGGATGTCCTTCCTCCTTGCACAATATGAGCTCCTGCCATGAGATAAAATAGTTAGGAAAACATGAGAATCATTTTATATAATCTCCAACTTCCTACCTGCATCGTCGACATTTTTGCTTCCTGGTCAGGTAAAGAGAAGGCACTGAAGTCCGCGCAATATGCCAGCTTTTTAGCGATTTCATCAAGCCAGGCTTTGCATTCGAACATTTGTGTTTCATACTCTTGATGGGTTGTTACAAACTGCTGCCACTTGCCAACAAGATCCTAATGAACGAAGACCGCAGACATTTAAAATATTTGACATTTGCAAATAGAGTGCAGGATAATTTAAGACATTTTGAAAATACAGCCGATTGCTCACCTTTACTCTTGTTGAGAGCTGCTGGTAGCGGATGCCCAAGTCGGCAATAACGCTGCTTCGGTGGCCACCAAGTCCACGGTACAGTTGTTGGGCATTGTCCATAACAGCGTCAATTTCCAATTCCTTCGCATGAATGGACGCTTGCATGCTCTTTGTTAATCAAAATGCATATCATAATTAGCTAAAATGTATGAAACGATCGACTTTCCCAAGCATTCGACCCACCCAATAGCTATGCACATTTTTACAAAACTCTTACATCTTACTCTTATTTATACACACTCTTTCAAAAATAATAGCCCATTATTGTTCCATCAAAGTTCCATATCTACTACTCAAAGCAATCCCATGACAAAAAAGAGGAATATTCTCGAAATTTCCCCGCCAAGATTGCATCATAAAATATGAATACTGTATTTACTCGTGTAAGGGGTATCGTTTTTAAAGCCAGACACACGAGGCGATTTCTTGCCTAAAATAAATTTCACAAAATTTCGGTGTGTGTGTCGAAATTTCGAAATTTTTTGCCTCACGTGTGTGGCAAAAATTTAAATTTGTTGTTCAAAAAAAAATTCTAGAAATTTGGGGCAAATTATTTCGGCCAATAAATAGCCTTGTGCTCGGCTGGCTTTACAGCTTTTTGCACTTCAAAGGATGGGTAGGGCTATTACACAAGTCACCATACTAACACTGCACCTGTATACAAGTTTTATAAATTTATGGATTTTTTGAATTTTTCCCATTAAACAGAAATTTCCTGACGAAGACTAGAAATTCCAGTATCAACAGGTGTTAAACACGAATTTCCATCAAAAATTCAAGTAGCCTACATTTACCGACTTTAATGACGGTTGGACGCCCTTTGAGATTATAACTTTAAGATTAGATAAGTTTTTGGTTTGAAAAAGTCGTGTTACCTTCAGGGCGTCTGACTGCTCGCGTTTCTCAGGCAGAGTGGCTTTCAGGTCAACGGTATGCAATGCAGAGTCGGAGGCTTTAATCCAAGCCAAACATTCCTCCAAATTGTTTTCATATTCCTTCCACATTGCTAGCTGGCTGGTGAGACTGTCAAACAAAGATTTGATGCTGCTTTTTATTTGTTGCAGATCCTGAAAAATTTCGAACAAGTCGTTAATTCAATTAATTACGACGCAATTTAGACACATATGCATAATGAAAACAGAAATGTAACTATAAATGTTGTATACATTTTCTAAACTACTTACTTGTTGTATTGTGCTCATTTCTTCAGTTATGGCTGGTTTTCCTGCCTCAGCTGTACTGGTCACCACGTTTTCCCCGAGACGAACGACTTTTTCTATTGCTGGTTCCTCATCGGGAAAAGTGCTCTGCAAATTCTGTTAAAAAGTGACAGAATGTAACTAGGTCTTGAAAAGTTTTAACGCATTTTCAAAATTTTCCAAAGTTTTGTGTAAACAACTTGGAACAACAGTGAAAATTAAAACTATCTAAACCAGGATTGAACAAAGCAATGTGGGAATTAAGTGGATTTTCACCCTGTAGAAATAATAATTTTGACGATAACAAGTCGTAGATTTCTGTGCCACATGGCCATTTTGGTTTAAAAATCGTATAAATAAGCAAATGATTTGTATGAAACCTGTGTACAAAAACTGCATTGAAATTAAAATGATGAGGGAATTCATATAAGTATTTTTTTTATATTTCCAACCATTTCTAGATATATGTATATTGTAGAGCAAAACTAGCAATACAGCCAACGTGCAATACAAAAGTGCTTGTATGGTTTGCCCCCTTTCGTGGGTCGAGATTATTTGCATAGGGGTTTTAACAACTATAAGCACACGAAAAAAAACATAACTAGCCAACGTTAACGTAAAAATTTGTTTTCATGACAGAGTTGTAAATATTTTTTGATATAAAATTAATATAAAAATATTTAATTGAAGGCAAATAATTGACTCAACACCAAAAATCAATGCATTGTTAATTCACTGGCAAGTAACACCTTCTTCACCCAACGTTGATGTAGATCAACTGATGTGGATCAAGAAAACTTTTGCGTGATAATTCACACCGCAGAACTCAGTTAAACTGGTCACATGACCTAGTAGGTGTGAATCAGGTGTAAGGAATTTCCATTTTTTCCATTGATTAACTTAAGTTTTAAACTATATGCCAGCGTTCTTTTATGTAAAAACCCTACTTTATGAAAATGAAAGTCATATGATTAACTTTGTGGAAAAATTGTGAAAAGCTTATCATGTATAGAAACACTAAATTTTTTGTAAAATTCGTTACTATATACAGCATTCAAAATGATTCAGTTTTTTGCTCACATTCTATTTCTTTTTATCAAATTATGCAAAATTGCGATATTTGTAAAACCTACCTTGATTCGCTCCAGAGTGCCTTGCAAACTAATCCTATCAGAACTGGCCTCAGAGCAAGCTGCAAGGTTGTTTTTCACCGACAACAACCATGCTTGGGCATCTTTTAAGGCCGCGCCAAATTGCTGGTGGTTAGAGACTATCTGTTCGTATCGCTCGACGAAAAGCTGTGCTCTTTGAGCCACCTCTTGGTGAATGCTTATGGCTTTGGTGAGAGCTTCATCAGTGGATGGTTCTTTGTTGGGAAATGATTCTGCACAATGCTTAATTTCCAGCAATAGCGAGTGGTGCGATTGAATGTCTTGTCGCAAGACCTGACAAACAAAGGCGGCAAATTAAAACTGGAAATTGGCACTGCAAAACAAAGCAAGAGAAAATTCCTTTTACCCGATAAGCCTGCAATTGTGCCTTCTTTTCTTCCAGAGTGTCCCGAAGCACTAAGTCGACTCCTAGCTGCTCCTGTGTTTCACCCAGCCACTTGTTGAGCTGCGTTAAGTTCTCTTCAAAGCCAGACCACTGGGAGAGCTTGATGTCCAGCTCTTGTAGATCAGAGGAAAGCTGGCCATAGAGGGAGTCAAATGCTTGCTGAAGGTCCTGGGCTTGAGAGCGGACGATATACCGACCCTCGATCGAGGTGTTTGGCAAGACCTTCTCGCAGGAGTCGATCACTGCATTCAGCTGAGACATGGCCTGTGGCTTTTCTTGCATCAGCTCCTGAAACGTTCAGGATTCAACATGAATTGAATTGTCGGTTTATGGTCTACTTTACATTTGATTAACCCTAAGTCACGTGAAGTTATCAGTTGGCAACATTTATTCAAATGCTATTAAAAAATAGGCACTTAAACTTTCTGATTACAACAGCAAATATAGCCTTACATGATGGTGGTCATGCATTGTTTATTTTTAACTACATAATTATGTTTTTCATAAAGTATCAAAAATATAATGAGTACTTTCCAAAAAAACAAAAATTATAATCCAAAAGCACCTTTTTTAAAAAGATATTCCATTGAACATTTTCTTCAGTGGTTCTCTAGTTATGATGCAAATTCTTATTGTTGCCAACTGGCAACACCATGCGTTTAGTCATACGTTTCAAATTTTCAGAAATGGATCCATGATCATATTATAAGTGTTTAAGCATTAATGATCATAGTGAATACAATGCAATGGGTAACAGCTCTGATGAAGAGTGTTTGGATTAGAAATGAGATTCTGGATATAGAAACTATATGTACAGTGCTACATCTAGCTACATCTAGCGACATTGTCACAATTAAAAAGCAACTAGTTTTTAATCAATGTGTGTGAGGGCTCAAATTGAAAGAAAAGATTTGGGGAAATAGGATTTCTTATAGATGGGCTAAATCAGCACAAGGGAATATTATTACACATCCAGTGTACACTAAACCAAGTATAGCGATCAACCATGCAAAGTTTTGAGCTTTAATCCAAGTCAGCTCTGCATTTGAATGGTCCAATTTTGTGTTGAGATCAAACTTGATGTTATTTTATAAAATTTAATTAAAAATAAAATAGTTTGATAACTTTCAATAATCACCCATTATCGCATGCTGTTGCCGCTGATACGAGTTTAATTCGTTCCGTAACTTTGTTCGTATGTCAATTTGTTCATATCTCAAAGCAAATTTTCCCCATTGAAATTAATGGTTTTGTCATTAATCTGTTCCAGCCACCAAAATACCTATACATATATATTTGTACATGGACATGTATATCTCAATGTTAATATAGTCTCAATGTCAGCATGTGGCATTGAAGAAATGTTATCGTTAATGTAAAAATGTGGAAGAATCCAAATTTGGTTCTAATCCGGGCATGTGGCCAGTTTTTATCACCGGATTTTGGCCGGATTAAAAAAAAAACCTGTCCAAGGAGGTTTGTTTCTTCCTCCCTTTCAGAATGTTGCGGAAATAACACAAAAAACAGCCGGACTCCTCGTATCTTAAAATTTGCTCGTATTTCAAAGCAAAACTTTCCTCGCTCGACGGCCCATATCTCAAATATCTTGTATGTTAGGGCACTCGTATCTTGAGGTACCACTGTATCACTACAACATTTTTTGTAAAGCTATAATAAGTCATGCAACTTAGGCTTAAGTGTCAAAGTTGGTGCGCGTTAAATTAGTTTGAATATATTATCAAAATTAGCAAAATATTTTCGACATTTTCAAATATTTTTATTTAAAGATATCAGATCAATTGAATTTAGAGATTGGCTTATATAAGTTAAACCTTTGTCAGTGCTGACATGTCTTACCCATGTTGGGAGTAATAGTTTCATAAAAAGTTTGGCATAAAAGTAATTTTGAAAACTGATCATTGCACCAATTAATCCCTTACCTTCAATGCGACCCGTTTATTCTGCAAGATGCCTCGATCGCCAGACTCATCCTGGAATTCATTCACCTTGTTGTGGGCTGAACGTAGCCACAACGCAAATTGGGCGTGCTTTTCCAAGAAAAGCTGATGATCACCAACTTGTTGTTCACACTTCTTCAAAATTTCCTGGAGAAGAAAAAAAGTAATCGGCATTAGTAACCAATATTAATATTATCTACTCCATTCTAGATTTTCAGGGGATTTTATCACGAATCCGCTAATAAAAAAATGTGTTAAATTACGAATGCTTCAAAGATTTTGACCGACCTTGGCGGTTATCTTCAGTGATTGGTACCGAGTGATCACTTGCTGCACCGTAACAGAGACTCGTGTTTCTCCGCTAACTTGTATCAGCTCTTCAGCAGCCTGGCACACCTCGTCGAACTTCCCGTCTTCCTTGGTGACGGAATTAGCAATATCCTGCAAAATGTTTGGATAAAAAACCTCAGTAATCCGGGCGGCCAACCATAAGTGAGTGCTATGGCATAGACTACTACCTGATACTTCTGTAGCTGCTCTTGCTTTTCTTCTAACGTGGTCTTCAGAACGAATTCCTTGAGTGCTTCCTCATTCTCCAGTAACCAGCTGAGGAGCTTTTCGAGACTGCTCTCGTATGTGGCCCAGCTCTTGAGGTGCTCGTTCAAGCTGCTCTGCACTTCCCCGATTGCTGAGGCAAGCTTGCCAAATTCATTCCTGCAAAGCGTTCAATGTATAAACAAATTTGAAAACAGATGCATAAGGATAAAACGTGAAGCTATTTAGCAAAGGACTGAAAAAATCTCACCTGAAATTCATCAAGTCTTTCTCCATGGCCTCCTTGTTCCTCACAGCAATTTGAGGAGCAAGGATTTCAGCCTGGTTCATCAAACCGTCTAGCTTGGCCTGCCCCTCTGACAAGTTGTCATTGAGCTCCTAGAAATACATCAGCAAACGAACATCAATGAAGAATTTTATACTTTACTGGTCAATGCACGAGTACATGACTGAACAGGTTCGTGAGAATCACCTCAATTTTATCCAGTCTTGATTGAAGTGCTGTCTTTGTGCCGGAAAAGTCTGAATACAGGCTGAGACGCTCCCAGATTTGTCGCTGCCAGTCCGAGTAAGCTTTCTGCAAATCCTGATACTTTTGTAACTCGTCCAGAATTTTTTCGGTTTCAGCAATTGCGTTCTAAGTAAAAAATGTAGGATTCAATGAAAAGGGATTTAGGCCGAATTCCTGTCCCCATTTATCTTCCACATCCCTCCCCCATTTCGGACGTCCTAGATAGTCATGAAAATATTGATGAAATTTGAAGAAATTTCGTAGAGTTTCTGATATATTGCACGAGATGTAATAAAAGTACAAAAACGGCTCCTTTGTTTTCCTGGGAAATCGTAAAACAAGGGGATCTACATGGGACCTAGCTCGGTTTAAACTCTTATCCGATATAGAACAGCTATTTTGGGAATTTTGCTCGTTCGAAAAATTCCCACCGACCTCGACCAGTGAACCAACCCTACACCTTTGGATAGAGAGGCAATTAAGCCGCAACCCACTCGCCCATTTTAATTACAACTGACAATGAAAAGGAACGAAGAATTTAAAAACAGGTCAATACAGTTGCAAACGAACCTTTGCTCCTTGGCTCAAGGTATCATATCTGGATGTAATGGTTTCGATCTCCTTGTTTACTGTTGTCTCATTGGCAGGAACAATGACGGCAAGGGCTTTCTCCTTTAATGCATCCAGGATGCGTTTGTGGAAATAAATTTCCTGCTGCTGATTCTAAAAAGTTTTTAAGAAAATTTTAATAAAACAACTGTCGGAAATTTAATTTGTATTTACTAGCAGATGCCATTTACAGTTTTCGCTAAGGTATGCTAACTTATCTTTAAGAGGGTTGCCTACCAAAATATACCTTTTTTTTCTAAATTATTTTATTTAATTTTGGAAACTGATAGGAACAAATGAAGTGTACGAGGACCTAGGATAAATATTCTATTTTTTTTTAAATATATGTACATTACGCTTCATGGAAATATGTAATAATATGTAAATAATATGTAATAATATGTAAATAATAGAACATTTATGCTAGGTCCTCGTACATTCCATTTGTTCCTAACAGTTTCCAAAATTAAATAAAAAAATAATTTAGAAAAAAGGCTTACTCTGGTATGCAACCCTCTTAATATAGGCTACCTTGAGGTGAAGCAAAGAGTTGCGGAGCTCAGGTAAGTTGGGCAGGGATGTACGCTCGGCCTCCACGTTCTTCTCCATGGCGTCCAACCAGTTGTTCATCTGCTGGACGGAATCAGAATAGCTGGAGAACTGCTGGCTGAGATTTTCCAACTTCTTGCTCTGGTTGGCCAGCTCTTCATGGAATGCATCCCACTTTTCGCGCAGTGCTCTCAGTTGCAATCGGATATTGTCCCGTCCTGCTGCAGCCGTGTCAGGAAACAGTTTCTCACCCATGGTGATCACTGTGGCCTGGTTGACAGGGCTGCGCTCCTTCTCTGCCTGCAATGCTCTCAGCTTGATCAGCTGTTCGTCTACATTGGTCTCGCTGCCGAGGGCCTGCAGAGCCTCGTTGAGTGTATTGAGCCAAGCGTGACACTCCGCGACTTTCTGATCGAAGCCCTTGTGGTCGCCTACGATCAGCTCCCATTTGGTAACCAGCTCTTTGCTGGCCGTGTGCAGCGCCTGGTAACGGCAGTTGATGTGGGACACCTGCTCCTTAATGTGCTCGATGCTACAACGCTGAAGGAGGGCGTGGGCCTCGTCAGTGTAACGGTCGATCTGAGGCTCGAAGAGCACTATCTCTTCTCGCAACACCTGATGTAAAGGAAAGAGGATTACATCGAGCAGCTAAGTAATGTTATAGGATGTCAACGGATGTAAACATCAGCCTCTTATGTGGATTTGTCAGCATAATAACAAATAAGTAGTAACTTGTTTACTTTTCCAAGGCAAATGAAATGGTATATTATAATCGCTCTTTTTTAATAAAAGTATCTTAAGTCTCATAAAACATTGATTTGCTCATGTTCAACATTGAAAAAAATCTACCTTGATGCCTTCTAAGTGCTCAGCCTTCTCGTCTGCTAATGATTGGAGTTGGACGTTGGTCATCTGCGAGCTCTTATCCCTAAGCCAACTCGTCAGACGATCGTGCTCAGTATTGTATTGCTCCCAATTGCGGATGATTCCCTGAAGCTCGTGTTCCAAAACGCCGAGGCTACTATCATATGAATTCCATGCTTCGTGATGGTCGGCGTTTGCCTTCTCCAGCATTGTTTTGCCAGCATCAGATGAAGATGCGACTACAACATCGAAAGCCTTTTGCAATTTTGATAGCAAAACCTGGCCTTCGACCTTTGATGCAATTAACTCCTATAAACGGAAAGAATCACTCGATGAAATAATATGTTATTTAATTATTGCAAATATAAGAACTACTTTTAAGATTCGCTCATAAAAGATTAACCTCGTTTCTTGTTTTCAACAAGGTTTAAACTTCTCGTCTGACTTCAAACTTTAAACTTCTAACCTTCAAACTTCTAAATTTTCAAGTTTTTAATACACTTGCCTTTAGGCTGTCGAGGCGCTTGAGGAGAGTTTGAAGTCCACCACTGGTGTCGTTTAGAGCTGCTAACTGTGCCTGTGCAGCACTGAGCCAGTCTTCAAATTCTTTGGCAGCAATCAGGTAATCTTGGTGAACATTAATTGACTTGTCAGTCATGTTCAATAGATCCTAAGTGAGTTAAAAATCCAACAATTATGCATTTGTTAAAGTAAGGTGACTGAAAATAACTTGGGACATGGAATGTTTCTCGCCTGAGATCGCTTTTTTACGTCCTCGAATAGCTGCTTGGTGGTGCTGATGTAGCTGCTGAGGCTCTCGTCTTGTGTCTGATTCATCAGTTGCTGCGCTTTTTCACACAGAGTTTCAACCAAAGGATTGTGAGATTGAATTTCTTGATCTAACGCCTATAACCGTAAAAAAGCCGCATAAATTGTCGTTCGCTTGGTGACAAAAGGCAAGGGCGAACGATTCTCGTTACCTTCTGGTTTTGCCGTTGGATTTTCTTTTCCTGCAGCGTGCTACGTGGTACGTGGTGCTGCTCTACTGTCTGCTGAACGTCTTGTAGCCACTTGGTCAGCTGCTCTTGGTTCATTGCAAAAGAATCAAACTGCTGAAGGCATCCGTCCAGCTTCCAGAGGGCGTCGCTCAGCTGGCCGTTAAACGTCTCAAACCTCTCTTGCAAAGTTCTATAAATCGGACAAAACATAAAATTATGGACATTGTTATGTTTGTAGAGGGGATGTTGAACATCTTCCTGTTAGAGGATTATGGCTTAGAGCCTCAAAATAATTTAAATTAGACTAGATATATTGATGGTCATGCAGACACTTGCAAATTTAAAAAAAAAAAAAAAACAATCCAGTCACTTGAGGGTCAACACAGATGATCAAACTACTTACTGGAGCATCTGTCGGATGGCTTCTCGCCCATCAGGGGCTGTGTGAGAGTACAACTTCTCTCCCAAATCCACAACAGAATCCAATTTGTTTACCGCAGTGGTTTTTTGTTCAGCTAGTTCCTGTTAATAAATACGTTAAAAAAAGCATTAAATATAATTTTTGTCATACGGACCTCATCATTTTGCATTAACTACTAATGCTAACCTACCAAATTTATACAGGGTGATCACGGAAAAAAACATCCCAAAATTATTTGCTGAAATCGAAAGATTTTTAGACAACATTTCGACTCACATGTTGCCTATTTGAATTTGTTCAACGTTTCCTCCTTTGGCGGAATCGCACGCCTGCAATCGTTTGTGCCATTGGTCAACTGACGCATCGATAACCGATTGGTCAATCTCCTCCCACGCACGTAAAATCTGAGCTTGAGCTCTGTGACATTTATCCCCTTTGACCGGTAAACTTTGTGCACCATAATGCTCCAGATCGAGTAGTCAACAGGATTTAAATCGAGACAGTTTGGTGGCCAAATCGTTGGTGGAATGAAATATGGCGTCTCTTGCATAAGAGGTTTGAATGCTTGTCGAGCGCGATGCGTTGGCGCACCATCTTGTTGAAAGATGAACATGTCCGAAAATTGTCTTATGTCAGGAAGAAGTTTTTGTTGCAGAAGAATATTTCGGTAATATTCGCTGTTTATTTTGACATCTGATTCAACAAAATGAACAAAAGTTTGCCCAAATTTCGACACAGCAACAGAAACAATTACCGATTGGCTTAAGTGTTTGTGATGATGAAGCAAACGGTTCAAGTCGATTTCACGTTTTCGAGTTCCGATTTTTGCATGCAGTCTATCGTCTGATTGTTTTATTAAACTTTTTATTAGCAAATAATTTTGGGTTGTTTTTTGGAATGCCTATAGTTCTGATTGTTTTATTAAACTTTTTATTGGCAAATAATTTTGGGATGTTTTTTTCGTGATCACCTTGTATATGCATCAAGGTAAATTTTGCTCTAGTCACTGATACACTGTATCATCCAATAATCATGTAATAAAATGAGCAATAGCAATAATTACCTGAAGGTTTGCCCTTTTTTCTTTTAAAGCTCTTGCATGCCCTTTAATTTGATTTAAGGCATTAAGCTTTTGCTCAGCTGCTTGCAGCCACTGTTCACATTCCGTGTAGCTGTCGTTAAACGTCTGTTGGTCTTTAACGCTAATCTTCCACCTCCCGATCACCTCCTAAGACATAAAAACCGTCAGTAAATTGTCGAAGTAACCACTTAATGTGGTCTTAAAGAAAATTTCACGTACAATTCAATAGATTTGTTTTAAGGCAATTTTAAATATCACAAGCAGCCTTCAAAAGTATATGTACCTTGATTAGGTTCTTGAGTGCTTGGTATCGGGAATTGATTTGTGAAACAACAACCGCCAGTTGCTGGTCTCCAATTTGCTGGACCCTATTGGTGACTTGAACCACCTCCTCGTTATTTGCGAGAATCTCCTGATCCAAAGCCTGGAAGTTAAGTAGTCGAAAATGCACTAAAATTCTCAAAATAAACAATGATGGACACTTTTAATGCCCTTTTAAACTTACCACCATCTTCTCCAGCATAGCTTGCTTCGTTTCGAGAGTGCTTTTCAAGGACTGGTCCTTTACTTGGGCCTCCTTAACTCTAAGCCATTCGGCTAGCTTGGCTACAGCGTCGTCGCAGCCGCTACGGCGACTCAACAAATCATTCAGTTGTAATTCGGTGTTCTTGACTTGCAGTTGAAAGTTCTCCCACTGATCTTTGATATTGGCTAGTTCTTGGATCAAGACGTCATGTCCAGAAGGGCTGGTCTGTTGCAGGATGTTCTGGTTTTTGCCTTCCAGAGCCTGAAGCAACGCCTCGCCATCCTTCATCTGTTTCTCCAAGTTCTAAAAATTAAATTAAAAAAAACACGTGTTTCCATGATTAGTTGGATTCCAATGATTCACATGTGAATTCACGTTGGTGAATTGGGTTATCTACGCTAGAAAAATTATTCTGAAAGAGTAGTCATTTTTGAAAAAAAATTATCTAAAACTTGAATCCCATTCATCAAAACCTGTCTCGGGTTTTAATAAAATGGAAATCAATTAACTGCTTGTGCTTTACCGAGTTCCACTTTACCACTAATTTAGAAATTGCCAAATCGAAACCTGGACATTTTGAATCTCCCATTTGCGCATTTGTATTTTAAAAAATGTAATAGAAAATTAGTATTTTTGTTTCATTTCTTCAGTGAGATTATGAAGTTTTAATAACTATTTAGTGTATAGAACAAATTCATCTTGCATTTCGATCCGTTTTGAACATTACCATGAAGAAAAATACATTATTTATAAGCTTGGAAAATCGGCACTTTTACTTAACTTTAAAATTTAATTCTCAGAAGACAAAGGTGCCCTACGTTACCAGGGTGTCAAGAAAGTTTGCTGGAAAAAAATGTCATGACCAGCTCCTTAAATTTACATAAGATTTTTACTATGCAGAACGGAAATTCCAATTTTAATTGGTGTTAAACATTAATTTTCTAACTTTTCTAAAGTGCTAAAAATTCTACTGATAATTTCCTTTTTCCCCACGATTAAACACTAATTTACTTTACTTTAATAGAGGTACGTACGAGGGTTGCATGCCAGAATAAGCCTTTTTTTCTAAATTATTTTTTTTTTAATTTTGGAAACGGATAGGAACAAAAGGAATGTACGTGGACCTAGAAAAAATATTCTATTACCTGTTTAAATTTTTTGATAATGTATATGTATATTCCATTTCATGGAAATATGTGTGTAAAGTTTACCAGACACTCATAAATTATAAACTTTACAGACATATTTCCATGAAATGGAACGTACATATATATAAACAAAAAATTTATACAAATACTAGAATATTTATGCTAGGTCCTCTATATTCCATTTGTTCTTAGCAGTTTCCAAAATTAAATTAAAAAATAATTTAGAAAAAAAGGCTTATTCTGGTATGCAACCCTCTTAAACACATCATTAGACGTAGGCTGGATCAATAGGAATAATATGTTGATAATCTTAATGATTTGTGATACTTGCCTTCAATTTCTCCAGGTTGATTCTCATTTCAGTGACATCAGAGATGTCGCCACAGAGCGCCAGCTCCCCAAAGAGTTTTTCCAGGAAATCTGTAAAATGCTCCAGGTCGTTCTGATAGCTTTCGTGGTCCGAAACATGGTCCCTGCAGGTCATCACTTGACCCTACCCAATGAAGCTCAGTTAATACTTCAGGAACAATGTAAATATATCGGGAATAGTATGTGACGCATCTAAGAACCATACATGGACTGCTTCACATATATCTGCATAGTCCCGTTGGAGGTCCACCAGGTTTGGCTCCAGACTGCCTTCCACAAACTCTTGGGCTCTCTCTTCCAGCCGCTCGAGGATGTTTCTGTGAGCTACAATGTCTTGAGAGAAACCCTGGGATAACACGACAGTATTGGAGTAAATTTTCTGGACGTTAAACATACCTGCACATACCATCAACTCTCAAGATTCATTTATGTTCAACACATTTATGATCATTTCACATTGAATTGACAGGAAAATTACCTTCAAAGTTTGCAGCTGATTTTTCTTCTCCTGCAAAGAAGGTCGAAGACTGACCCCAGATGAGAGTCTGATCTTCATGTCCTGAATCCACTGACTAACTTGCTGGCAGCTGCCATGATCATAGAAATTTAAGAAAACATAAGCTAACTAGCACACATGTAGATTCTACAGAGATTCACGCAATGAAATTGAAACACAGATAATATCGCTTACTTGTCATCAAATGATGTCCATTGCATCATGGCCATCTCCAGCCGCTTGTGCACTTGGTTAACGTTTTCCCAGTAGTTCTCCCATCTGTCTCGCATTGACCTTAAGTCAGCACGCACCTTTTCCCGTCCATCGGCAGAAATATAGGCATATACGGCCTCGCCAGTAGCCACCGCTTCGTTCAGCAATGCCTGGCCGGCGTTTTTCTGTTGAAGAAACGCCTGCCAAAACAATTTTTTAAATTATTGCACAAGCCAAAACAACTAATTTGCCTACACAATTTTTTGTTTCCCATATGTAGTTCCCATATATGTTTCCCTATATTCTGGCACATTTACAATCTCAAAAATGATTATTTTCACAGCCAACAACATAAGGATTGTGTTTACAATAAGCATCACAGACAATTTTGCAGACTAATTTAAATAGGTTTTTTTTATCATGGTAACAAAAAATACAATTTACGAAATATGGTGTGACAAAAAAATAAATTGATACATTTAAAGGCTATTCAAACCATAATTCTAGCTTGCATTTTAATTTTTTTGGAATTGCAAAGGAATTTGCGTAAGCACAACACAAAAAACACAATCAATCATAATTTAGAACAATTTTGTGAAATGTAAAAGTTACACGAATTTCTTTAAAAATTTAGCAACAGCAAAAAATAGTAACTCTGAACTCATGAAATTTACCTTGACGATTTTCATCTTGTTCTGCAATGCCGAAAGGGGCTTATCCACACCAGGTGAGGCTGCAATTTGCAACCTGAGCTGCTGCTCGACTTCATCCAGCCATTCTTTCATTTTCGTGAAAGAATCGTCGTAAGCTTCCTCTGCCAGCATCAGGCGTTTCAGCTTTTGAAGATGATCCTGAGAATAAAAGGCGCGAAAGGTTTATTATTTTCTATCGTGTGCGCTGAAGCTGCTTGAAACTTCAGTGAAATACAGATAACAATTACCTCGACAGCTTTTTGCAGTGCGCTATGCCTGGTTGAGAGTTGCTCAGCAAATCCTTTGATGTGGGAATCCTGATTGTGCTCGCAGATAACACGACTTTTTTCCATGACAATGTCTAGAGTTGGTCGATAGGCCGAAATTTCCTCTTGTAGAAGCTTTATACGAATTAAGTGAATAGATTCATGGATTAGTTTTGAAAAAATTTAGCTGGAGGCAAAACTACAAAATTTTGATTTTTTTAAGCAGGATCCTAGGCAAGAAATTACATTGGGAGATTCGGCATCTTTTGTGGTGCACATAGGGAATTAATTGGGTACCAGCGAGCGTGAGCAACTTTTTTTTTTAGGATTGGCCGATGGAGAACAACTGAATGCCTGCCAGAAAGTTGGGTCCAGTGGAGAGACTGATCAGGTAAGTCTTATCTCTTTTAAATTGGGGCCTTGACCCTAACATTACTCCCCCCTTTTAGAGGTGAAGATGTAATAATTTGTATATGAATGCATTACAAATCTCTCTAAATATGTATTTGATTGTTCCTTCAGAGTGTAAATTCCTACTGAGGTTTCTGCTTTCAGATATCAACCTCCCCCCCCCCCTACCCCCCGACGATATATATATATACATATAGAAATTTTATTTTTACATAAATCGGTTGTTGTTAAACTCGGTGGTTTTGTTCAGTTTTTTCTTCGAGTTCCATTTTTAATATCAAACTTTCTAACCTTGATAGAAATTTAATAATTAATTAATAATAGAATATAACAGTTCTTACCTGTGCAGCCTCAAACTGCTGCCCTATCTCCATCAGGTCCAGTGCTTTGGACACCTCACTCTTCACCTTGGCCTCTGTTGTTTTCAGCCAGGCAGATATCTCCTCTGAGGCGTTCTTAAAGTCCAGCCACTGCTGTTGGGCAGCAAGTAGGCTGCCCTTGGTGGTGGCCAGCTTGGCCTGGAAGTCCTTCCACTGTTCATCCATTTCTTGTAGCTCAGCGGCAATTTCCTGAGCCTCTGCAGCAGGCAGCGCCTGAAGAAGTAGGCTGCCAACGTCATCGTAGTCCTGCTTGATTTTCAGGCCCAGCTCCACGTTTCCCTCGGTATCCTGCAGGATGAGGACCTTGGCTTCGATGCTGTAGTTGTCGCCGGTGACTTCCGGATTGCACCACGATACTTTCTCCAGGGCAGAAGCTAGCCATCGTTGTAGGCTCTGAAAGTTACCTTGGTAGCGCTTCTCCAGCATGCCGACCATACTTGCGATAAGGCGGGAGGATTCAGTATCCAGGTGTTCGTATCTGACAAATTTAACACAATTTCTGGTTAATTCAAATGGCTAAATTATTGGTATAAATTTCGTTTCGGGTAATGAAAGTATCAAAACAAGCATCTACAGTACCGATATGTTATTGGCCTGATATTTCAATATTAAGGGGAATCCCCTATGCACTGTGCAAAGCTATCAGAAAATAAGAAGCGCAAGCACTTGGGGAATTCCCTAACACCAAAGGTTTATTCTAAGCCCGGGGTTCCTTAGCAATTACACTTGTGAACGACCCTGTGTTTAATCAAGTATTTACAGTTTGTAAATATTGAGAGTATTTATCGACATTCCTTCTAAGGAATCCATGGGATTTCCACAAGAATAAACTGAACAATCTATTTGGCTCTCTATGGTCTTTTTTCGAAAAGATAGTCTAAAACTGAAAAAAATATGAAGATTCTCCTTTTTTTTAATCCCGTTTTCTTAACTTTGCCCCAGTTATAATTGTCTTGAAATATGCAAAATACATATCAATAATACCTTTTCTGAAGGTTTTCAAATTCTTTTGTTAGCCCTCGCATTTCCGCTCCTGTCATACTCTCTGCACTGGTCTTGATTCGTCCATCAAGTGCATCCAATTCTGGTCTTCTCTTCTCTATACTGGTCTCCCATTTCTAGAAAAAATATCGGAATTGTAGGCATTTAAAACAACATCCTATTAGCACAAAACAAAAGGATAATACAGTTTAAAAAACTTCACCGGAACTTTTTTGGAGCAAACAAAAAGAAATGAAAATAACAGGTATACTTAAAATAAAGCTTGATAAACATGTCAAATGATATCGATATACAGAGTGATACAAAAGTCATTGCCGCCCAATTTTTTTCTTTCTTAAATCTTATAGTGGTTAAATGTTTTAAAAGTAATGTGTTCTCTATCCACTGATGTTATTAGATTTTACCTACTACCATTTTTTCGGGGAAACTCATATTGTAACTTTTTAGCCGTAACACTTAGGACAAAATGTAAAATTAGGAAAAGGAAGAGAATGGTCTGCTTGTATGAAATCAACTCAATTTGTCTACATTGGCAATTATTTCAAGTTCTTACAATGTTTTTTTAAGAACAGAAGAAACTCCAAAAGGTAGAACGGGGCAATACACTGGTGCACTGCAGCGAAGGATTTGGTTCAATAAGCAAATGGCGTTTCCCGGTGCTCTTAAAAGCATTGTAACAACTTAAAATAATTGCCAATGAAGACGAAAACAGTATATTTCATACTAATTAACAGACCTATTATTTTGGTCTGTGCTGAGTGTGCTCGTATTTTAGTCTTAACTTGCCTTGCATTCCTTTAGCCTCTGCAAAAGTTCAGCATCGCTTCCAGTCATGATGTCCAGCTTAGACAGGTGCATCTTGACAGTGTTCAACCAGTCGCTCAGCTCCTGCAGGGTGGACCGTACTGCCATCTCCTTCTGGCAAATCCTCGCGAGGGCCGCCTCTAGCTGCTCGGCCAATGTGGCCACTTGCTCGAACTGTGCCGTAAGCACACTCTGCAAGTTCTCAAGGGTGGAGATGGGCTGACCGGCGTTCAGCTTCTTCAGACTGCTGATCTTGTCATTGAGGCCGTCGAACAATTGTCTGTAAGTGGTTAACTCGTCCCTGTACATGTCACACTTTATCCTGGCAATGTCCTTATCGAGGTTGGCCTCAGCTTCAGAAAGTGAAGCCGCCATGCTGTTTAGCCAAATGACAATGTCTTCCTTGGTCTGTTCGATCTGTGACCACAACACCGCCTGGGCTTCGAGGGCACCGACCTTCTCCGCTGCCGTTGCTAACAGATGCTGGCACTTGACAGACATGTCCTCTTGTTGCTTGGACAGCCCTACACATGCACATTCTGGAAACAAGGCAGTTAGCTGCTGGTTGAGCTGGTGGCACTTCTTGGCCATTAGTTCAAGTGGTTGGCGGATTTTGTGCAGGGATGTGACGATGGCCTAAAGAGAGTAATGACAAAAAAGTTGTGTAAAACCGTTGCAACTTCAAGGCGACATTAATTTTTATGCAAATCTGCAAGAATTTCAACTTTTTCTGCCGTTGTAAACCTATGTGAAATTATTCGTATTTTGTGATTTTTCTATTATTTTGCATATTTTGATGTAAATTCCGTTTGCTGACATCCCTTAGAAAAGCAGAAGATTGCTGTACTTTAATTTTTGAACATTGAAAAAGACGTAGGGGGCCTACGTACAATCACTTTATGCAATTTTTTGAATGCAAATACATATGTATATACCCGGAAATTTTTTCTATTGTTTTCTGGGGGTTTTATTTGTGAGAAAAGCCCGGGATCAGCCAAAACTCCTGAGACATACCCGGGATTGACCAAAAGTCCTGAGACATACTCAAGGGTCAACCAAAATGAAACGAACCAAGGGGAAAAAATTCTCCGGGTATACAGTATACATATGTATATATCATATCACACGAGAGTCGGTATATATCTAAAAATACAAATTGAGGTGAAAGTTCTCCTTCAGAGTGTAAATTCCTACTGAGGTTACAATTTTCAGATATCAACCCCTTCTCCCCGTGTGATATGTATTATTGTTATGGCAGTTGGTTGTTTATTGTTTTTCAGAGGTGATAAACCTAGGTCAAACTTTGTCCAACTAACCTTAGCTTTGTTGAGAAGGGTTTGGACCTCGATGCTATCATAAGAAACAATGTCCAAGGCTTGCAGATCACGCTCAGCTTCGACAAGGCACTTCATTAACTCCTGGTCCAGTGACAGGCATTGTTGCCACAACGTAAGTATGTTCTGAAGTCGCTTGTCCTTCTCGGTAAGACTAGTTTGCAGGTTCTCCCAAGCACGTTCACAGTCAGAGAGGCTAGCCTGTATTTTGGACATGCTGGTGTCGTTCTGGTGCATCACAGAATGGCCCGTTTTCCTCAAAGATTCCAGCAAAACTCTGGCATTGGTCAGTTGTTCCTGCAAGACCTTTATAATTTTTTTTTAAATGAATAAGTATGCAAATATTACTTGCAATAAACATATGATCATATAAAAGCTTATACCCAAAATAAATCAAAATTATGATAGCAACCTTTATTATAAAAAGCATAACTATAGCATGGAGACGAATTTTTACTCATTGCAGAAAGGTTTCATATTCTTTTCATCCAGAGTTTAAAATTAAGATTATTTATATAAATAATTGCTATTTATTTATCAAAATTTATATTTCTGCACTATAGATCGAGTTACAGGGGTCCCACAACCTGGAAAAACATGGAATGTTAGGGAATTTAAAATGGTTATGAAAAAAGTAAAAAAACCTGGAAAGTCAGGGAATTTTTCAAATTTATCCTGGAATTTTTCTGAGCAAGAAAATGTTGGGAAAATTATGCCGTAAACTTGTTAAGCCATGATTGAAGAACATTAAATAACAAGTTATTTTAAAAATACAGTAAAACTTGTTAAAGTTTACACCCAATGAAATTACACCTCGCATGATTGGAAATTTAAAGGCGGCAAGATTGTCCTATGATGATGACCGAAAACAGTAAAATAAGGAAAAGAAAACAACTGAAAAACGGAAACAGTTTTTATGGCTTTTTTGGTTTTTTTTAGGGTTTTTGGAAAGCTTCATGCAAAGAAGAAAAAACTGCAAATCGAATTGGATTTCTTAAATACTGAATGGAAGAAATATGCTTATGAAGCCGAAGAAAAACAATATCAATTTGATAATTAAATCGAATTCCCTCAGAAAAGGAGCAGAGATAAAAATGATTGACATTACTGCTGTTAATAAAGAAATTGCCAAAACTGTTCAGGAAGCATAATTATCCTACTTTTCCAGCTAAGTTTTTATTAGTTTTAAATGTTCATGTTTCAATTTTTTTATCCATGTCTCTAAGAATAAATACTTTACTACAGTGCCCGCCGCTTATAAGAATCCCGCATAAAAGGATCAGCCGCTTTTAAGGGTCAATTATCCATGTCCAAATTCATTTCCATAGAACGCAATACAAAACTTGCCGATTATAAGGATCAGAAGCGCCGCATATACGGATCAGCTTTTGACTGTTGCAAAAAATTGCGTTGTTACTTTGTGACAAAATTGTCATTTTCGCTAGGCTTGGCCAAAGAAGAAGGCGGATTTACATTAACACCCCT
>JAQGCC010001336.1:0-24539 GCA_034698905.1 Xestoiulus laeticollis | reverse complement strand
GGTAGGCTGTGACGTCAGCCGCCATCACGCCATCCGGCGCCGCGACGCGCTAGATGGCAATTGTGAACGGGCCTTAACGCGCGCGTGACGTCACCACACAAAAAATCCACAATAGCGCGTAAAAGCGACGCGCTATTGTGGCTGGGCCATTATATGCTTGTTTCTGTAAGTTTTTGTCCTTTCTAATTTATTGATGCAACTCTTGAGGGAATAAAAATAATAACTCCCGGGTCTTCAAGGTTTTCACTATCTTTTCGGACCCTGTTACAGGCTCATGTCGACTCATTTGCAAAAAGCAACTTCCTTAAAACAGGAATTGAAACGTTACTCTACAATTAACACTCCAAGTAAATTCCTCGTCTTCTTGCCCTAATCTCGTTGATTAGATGTTGGCTTAATTCAAAACTTTGTGGGGTTAATACCATCCCAATGCCAGTGAGTAACGAGTCAAGAAGAGTATACCTTTGATGGATGATATAGCTAACAGTTTATCACAGAAGAAGAAAAAAAAACACCACTAGTGGAAGTTCAAAAGGACGTTTACTAACTTTCAGCACGATTTTAATTTCACGGCCGTTTTCTTATAATAAGGACTTCATCTGATAATAAATTTCACCGGTTAATTAAACAACAAGTCAACTCTGTTTCTTGATAAACGATGCCTCACGCAAATGGACACCAAAGTAAGATCCTGACAACACAATAATGGACAAGAACAAATTGGCATTCGTTAAAATGCAATCATTTAACGCATTGTACCCATGCAGTGAGATTGTACCGAAAATTCGAAGCAAGGATGCTATATTCCAGGTATAATTAGTTTTGATAACAATTACAATATGGTGCACCAAGTATTTTCGTATGGCATACAACTGTAAAAATCAATATGCACAGGGTAACAGCACCAGCAATGGAATTTTAAACTTCTTAGAATTTTCCCTGACTATTCCAAGTTTGACAATTAATTGGAATTTTATCCTATTTTCTTGACTATATTCCAAGTCTATTCAATTCCCCTGACTATTTCAAGTCATTCCAATTCCCCTGACTATTCCAAATCTATTCAATTCCCCTGACTATTTCAAGTCATTCCAATTTCCCTGACTATTCCAGGTTTACCACTTCTAGGGAAACCCTTTTTCAGTTTAGGACTCACTTTTGCCTCGTATTCCAAGTCATATCCAATTTTCCTGACTATTCCAGGTGATAGCGGTTCAAGGGATAACCCGCATATGTACGTTAAAATGACAAAACGTCATCTACATATATATCTATACGAGCGTACACGTCATCTAGATTTTCCATAGCCTTATTATATATACAAATGGTTGGGATTTGGATTAAAAAAACTGAATTCTGCAGAATTTCAGAAAACGTACAACATGCATATAATTGGGATGTAAAATCATTCCCAAATAAGTAACCTTTTTTTTTAACAGGGTCCATATATATATATAGCGTCACCTCTTTTAAAGGTCTCCAAAATGTTCGCCAAACTATGTGTAGTTGTTTTGAAAACGACGTTTGTAAAAATATTTCTAAAAACTTGGCCAATTCAAGTTTCAAACAATACAAGGACAGAGGACCACAACGGCGCTCCACATAAAGACTCACCGGGGATGTAAATCTCAAAGCAAGATTCACGAACAGGAAGATTTCAAGAAGAAAAAAAGTCCAAATTGCACGCTTCGCAATTATGAATACGGCATAATGCGCTTAGGCAGAAATCCTTTTGAATTTCGCCAGTTTTTTTATATTTTCAAAACCATGCTCAATACCTTTTTTTGGAGGTTGGGATGGTGATGGGGTTGGGTTTAGAGGGTTTTAGAGGGTGAAAGTAGGAACCATTTTTACTTGCCATTCATGTGCGGCACGACCTCTGAATCTCATTAATCATTCGGATGTAAATAGGGTTATCTACCTGAAAAATGTACAGTTTTGTTGTTGTTCAAAATTGCGTTACTACCGCAAACTGAGAAAACGAGACCCCTCCCCGTCTACTTTACCTGAAAAATATGATTACAATCGGCTCACAAAAATAGAAAAATCTTAATTTAAAACCGACGGTGGACGTAGCTAAATAAACAGGTATACCCATTATAACGGTCAAAAAACCACACCCTCTACTAGTACCATTACGATACCAGTTCAGATTCGACAAGGCATTCAAAAAATTAACCTTAATTTCTGAATAATTTACGTAATAAATGCATTTACTTACCGCCCTTCCTTAGACACTAGCATGCTTCAAAGAAATTAAACTTGAACTTACCTATAATAATAAAAAAATAAGATTAGAGAACATCAAGTGGTCAATCTGAATGTTAATAGGTTAGCATTAAAATTACAAAGCATTAAAAGAACAAAGCAGTTTTAAAAATATGAAAAACTTATCCTGTTAATAATGAAAAGCTTTAAAAAAACATCCTTTGAACCTTCTTAATATAATTAAAATGTGTTAAGCTTAAAAACTAAACAAACTTTAAATTCAAATTAATATGCATTAACATACAAAGCTTAATATAGAACAAAACAACTTATGTATTTAAAAGGTGGTCCAAAAATTTAGGGCCACCCCACTTTTTTTAAAAAATTCTTATAGCTATTAAAATTCTGTTAATGCGGTTAAATAGGAAGTCATGTGTGCTCTATCCACTAATGTTATTAGATTTTACCTACGACCATGTTTTAAAGAGAAAATTTCAAATTAGGAAAAGGAAGAGAATGGTCCTTGTGTATGAAATCAACTCTATTCGTCTTCATTATCAATTATTTAAAGTTTTTTACAATATAAGAGCAAAATGAAACGCCAAATGGTAGCTACTCTGCTGCACAGTGGTGCATAGCAGTGAAGAATTCGGTTAATTATAAGCTCATATATGAAAATCGCTTCTCTGCAGTGCACTTTTTCATACAAATATATCATGCACTTCTTTTTCATAATTTGCAGTTACGGCTAAACATAAAGTCGTTTGTAAAATCTAATAACATCAGTGGATAACACACATGACCTCCTATTTAGCCGAATTAACAGAATTTTTAAAAAAGTGGACTGGCACTGACTTTCTTGAGAGAACCAAATATTTCCTATATTTTCTCTATTGTCTTAAAACTTTATTTGAAAAATGTTGTGAACATTTTTTGCAGCTTTACAACGCTTTCAATTTCATGACAAGCGTTAACTATTCTAGCATCTAATTCTAATACATTTCAGAAAGTAGCTGGAGGCAAGATTAATGTTTCATCAGTCCTGTTTTAATGATTATCCCCGCATCATTTAATTAACCCCTATTTCAATTAGCTCTACCCCCTGCACTCCACTAGCTTTTTTTGCTGGACAAAACTTGTATTTATGCTTTTTCATCCTTGTTCAGTAAATTAGAGCTCCCATTTACCCCTTCAGATTTACCCCTGCTGTGGACAAAAATGCAACAACACTCATTGCCAAAGTGTTTCAAAAGGTTAATAGCATTAAAAATCAAAATATCGTTTGATGAATTTGCAACATATAGGATGTCATGTTGAGAACCACACAACGTCCTCTCCATGGAGAGTTTGGATTTCCAAAATACAGTATATTTTGAGGCACATGTCAGTTTACACAGAAATGAATTTTTTTATCTCAATGACGTTTAAATTTTTCAAAACAATTTTCCCTGACCATCAGGCATCTGCCGATGTAGTATTTACAGGATTGTCCAAAAGTCAGTGCAACCCCACTTTTTTTTCTTAAATCTTCTAGTTATGAATATTCTGTTAATGCGTTTAAATATTATTGAAAAGTTATAATTTATGTTTCCGTGAAAAAATGGCCATAAGTAGGCCTAAAATCTAACAACATCAGTGGATAGAACACACATGACTTCCTATTTATCAGCATTAACAGAATTTTCATAACTATAATATATTATTACAGGCCTATCTAATTTTCCAAACATTTCTAGATTTTCAAGGTCTGTGTGCAGCTAAATTCAGTATATATAAAACGAGACCTTAAAACCACTATTTTTCGAGTTTAAATGTCAATAGGCTCTCATTGCATATAAAAGTATTTTTAATTCTGTAACTGAGAACCACTTTTTCATCAAAGTTTCAGCTTCCTGCTTTGGTGGTCCGTGCTAGTAGCTACTAATAACAAATTATAAATATTTTAAATAAATGATTTAAAACATTATTTCAAAAAAAAAACAACAGTCTGCCAAAATGCTATTCATCGCAAACAAGAAGAGTAAAGTCTTTTTGTTGTTTTTCTTATATTTTCAAAAGCTTTTCTCAAGTCCATTGACCCACCTTTCACACCTGCACAATAGAGCACTTGTTAGCGTCGTTGTTTTTCTCAAAAAAGCATTCAAATGTTTATTTTTTTTCCGTAACAAATTTCTATGAGAGACTGGCATGCAAACAAAGTTTGGAAAAGTGAAGAGACATTGAAATGGCTAGGGAAAATTTAAAAAAAACCTAGGTAGAACAAAGCTTCGTTTCATCTTCAAGTTATATGAATTACCCACAATTTTCACTAAACTCTTAAACTGTTCATGAAAATCTCATCATTGGTGTTGACCTGCTAAAAAACTTCAAAGGAAAAATTCACGACTCAAATATACTTGGCATTTCCGATTTTTTTAAGAAACCTAACATCATGTTTTCCTGCAGAACAAAATTTTGCAATATTTGAGAAGTAGCCATTGACAGCAAGCAACAATAAAAAAAAACAAAAAAACAGTGATAAAAACGTTACATTACTGTGAACTGTAATTGGAGTGGTTTACAAATTACCGAGAAAATGATACCAGTAAATTCTTCAGCAAAAACTGGCATGGGGAAGGTTTAACCTTTAACCTATGCTCAGGTAACCTTATCATCTTAAGTATAGTTTTTTTTATAATTTTTTTACTAAATTTGCCATTACGATATACAATATCAAATGATAGGAAAAAGTAATAAGTCATGACTTCGTGAAAACTGGATGCTTCTTCTCAAAGTCGTGTTTTGTAACTGGATTTAATATCTATCTTGGATTACTTATTCAAGCTTTACTTCCGTAATTCAGGGCATATCTAACAATGGAATTTTCATCTTCCCTAACTTTTCCAGTTTTTAAAACAATCTGCCATCACTATCTTGACGACGCAAAATCCAATTAGCACATTTTCGTACCATAAAATAGGTGTACGAAAGTTGTAAGAAAATGTTAGGCAAACAGTGACATAAACTGACATGAATTTTTTATACCTAAATCTGATGTGGACTTGAACATTTTTTGAAAAACTCACGTTTGAGTTTAACACATTCATCCTACGCAAACCGCCCCATATAGACGAATACAATGAGGAGTAATTTTGCAAGTGTATACCATAAATAGCAAACCGACTGGTTAATTATCAGCAGGATATCTTATCAATAAGTTTTAAATGTGTGGCCTAAGGATGAATATTCAAAACCGTCTGCTTTTACTCTAGGTCGAGGGTTAAAGTTGACTTGTAATATAAACAAAACTTCCGTTATGTTGGCAGAACCAGTAATTAAGTTTTAAGATGATGTTTGTATCGGTTATAGGCAATCGGTAAAAATCCAAAACTTCGTGGTTTAGCCCATGAAAAGCTCACCTGGGTCAACGTTATGCATCAGAAAGCAAGTCAAATTTTCTAAAGTCGCTCAACGGGGGGGAGTTGAAATTGTATTTCCACCAATACCCATTTCATATTGTGAGAAATCAGTTTCAAGGTAAAACAATCGAAAAGGGTTGACCTTAAAAATACTTAAAAAAATCAAGGCTTAGATGGGTGTGAAATAAAGACCACAAAGTGCCGCCCTAATAACAAAAACCGTCAAAACAAAGGCAATTAACCAAGTTTTCAGTGAAAAACCCATTATGTTTTTTCTAAAAAAAAAAAAATAAGCACACGTTTTCATTAAGATGAGGTCAACGCCAAAGTTTATCAATGCTAATTTGCATATTACCCAGCTTACTTTTTAAAATAATACAATGAGATAATGTGCCTGTACTTCGACATAGCTCCATTTCCCAAGCAATTTCCCATACTGTATGTTTCTATTTTTAAATTTAAATAATTGATAAGGGGTTATTGTAGCAGGTCATTGCAGCAAATCTGTCTGTTAACCAGACACTGAATCCTTAATTTATTCCCATATTGGCCAGATATGTTATGCTGTGTACATGTAACGTTATGTTGTCAGTGATCATCAGAGGTCGTCAATGGTCGTTTTGTAATTTAGTATTTGTAATTCAAGTATTTGTAATTGTTGTAATTCAGGAAATAGTTTATAAAAAAATTTGATTTTGGAGATCAAAGAGGTCTCATGTCTGTCATGATCATGCAAGCTAGATTCATGACAAAACCTTACATCATAAGGCTTTAGACGAAATAAATGTCAGAAAAATTCTTGATGAGATACATGTGTACATTTATGTGCCAAGAGGATAAAAAAACACATTTTACTAAACCAGAAATAATGTATAAATACTATAGTATAAATGAAGGCAATACATCTATATATGACATTTAAAGGAAGCGCCATTACGATATGACCACTGAGCACGCGTGATTTAAATGAAGCGCCGTTAGGATATACCTATACATGTACATGTATATGACTGGGGCTATTCAGTTTCTACATTTTAGTTACGACAAATAACAAAGTGGAATGCTTGGAGGGCAGATATCAATCCAATAAATGTCACAAAAACAGTTTAAACAATTTGCCCGATTTGTATTTCGTCCAAGACAAAACAAAATTCGTGACCAGACTATATGAAAGCTATACCCAATACAAGTGAATAAATTCGACTGCATGCATTTGATATCATCCAACTATATACATGTATATTATAGTAACATGAAAAGAATTCGGAAATATTACATCAGATTATTTACTGCAAACTTCCTGGTCAAATTTTCAGTTGGAAAATTGGAGATAATAACAGGCTTAACAGCTGATGCGTCTACAGCAATTATTACAAAATTATTCCGTCTTCCCTCAATATTGTCTAAGTTGCTCAAATAAGCATGTAACGATCAGTTTATATGCACCAAAGAGTGCAATTTTACAATTGTTAAACAAACACAGGTTGAAAATGAACGATCCGAAACCTCAAAAACAGTTAGAAACCCGCAAACAGAGTGAAACAACCAACGAAGCTTTTCTATCTTGCATAAAAATTGCACAAAAAGGTAATGTTGCTTAATGACCTTGTCGGGGAAATTGAAAATTATATACATGTACCTTCTTCACTTCAAAAATAGCCAATAAAAATGTGTGTGTACACATAAAAACGTCTACTTTACTGAAAATTCTTAAGATTAAAATCTTTAAACGGTATAGACTGCCACAATACTATACAAAGTTGCACAACTGTTATTTACTTCCAGTAAATTACAATGCATATCATTATATACATTATTATAGAAGTACATTTACATGTATATATCGTAATAGTAATATCATGTACCTGTAAAAATACATTATTAACAATAGCATCTAAATTAAGTACATGTAGTTTAATCAGTGTACAAGTAATGTATAGTACAGTGCCTATATACATTATATACATGTATCTCTCATGTATATTACAATGTACAGTATATAACGAAGGCTCGGCTTGTCCCTTCAATATCCCACAATACTAAATGCCTGTTTATAACGAACAACAATTCGATGTCATTGGTCATAGACAATTAAAGAACATTCTGTTGTGTCGTTATAAGATTCCTATATTTTCAATGATTTTAAGGATTGGTTTTAAAAGTTATTATCTTAAAACGTTCTAACGCTTATTTAAGGGGTATTCAATATACTGCAAAGCAACTTTAGTCTGTAGAATCTCTTTAGCATTTGGCAAAATTTGTATTTCTGGTGTTTAATAGAAGACAAAAGTACTGTTGCGACAAAAACTATGGCATTTCAGTCGGTAAAAACTGCTAGGTGTCAAAAAAAGCCATGAAAGCTGCCAAGGAGCATAAAAAATGTGTAAAAACAGACCTCTTGGTATAACGAACTAATGTACCATCACCCTGGCATTTGTTATATCGAGAGCCGACTGTAATTAATTCAAGCCTAAATTACAATTAAAGTAGGCTACACATTGACTTTATATCGGTACTGAGCATTCAAAGGCTGACCACGTGTACATACTATACAATGCACATGTAAATAAACTTCCAAATCATATTGCCAAATTGACCATACATAATTAAGTAGTGATGTTAAGAAATGTCTCAAGCATGGATTAATAATTAATTAAATTTAAAACCTAAATTGCAAGTACGCGATGACTAATGTTGTTGAATTTATGCATGTACACATTCAAAGGATACATGTTATATACATGTATGAATACACTCTGGAAGTACATTTACCTGTACTTTATGTTCACATAACAAAATTCTAGAATCTCCATTAAAATGGCAATCAAAGAAAATCAAAGGTATTGAAAAGCTAACACCAGGTGATTTTTCCCCTCCCGAAAAAGGTAACGGTGAAATTATTTTTTCTTGAGCTTATAATACTAAAATTCCTTCCGTGCTGCGATGCATTCCTATAGAGTTGATCATACTGTTCTCTATAGTGTAGCCTTACAAAATGGCGGTCAAAATATACGCTCGGTTAATTTTCCAGCAGCAACTTCAATGTTTAAATTACCGAAGCACATCAACCTTGACCTTATGGTTTCAGGATTGCTTTGTCTCAATTTCAAAAACAAATAATACATGGTAAATGAATTGGACAACAATATGACAAACATGAGGACGTGTTTACTACTAAAAGATGCAACACATTTCAAATACGACCTTTTATTGCACGAGCTAAACATATACAGTACTTTACTGTATATCCTACGTTCGCCATTTTTTAAAAACTTTCATCATGTTTTAGTCATAAAGCCTGGTCTACACATTACGTTTTGTCGTCATGATCATGCAAGACTGACGACAAAATGTTGGATTAAGCAAGCTGACTCGTACATGTATATCACACTCCTTTGAATTTACCCTGCTAATTTCCTGATAATTCTTCGTTATCTAATTTAATTCTGATATAATTGCAGACTGAACCTGGTCACTTTATTAGGTACAATGGAGACATTGCAAAAGAGAAGGAACACATTGGTTACTCTACATAATAGATACATGTAGGTGGTCACTATAAAACAGAGAATTTTTATAATGGAAATGTATCGCTCGAAAACCATTTTATGAAAAGTGGTCACCATAAGGAAGTAGTCACTACCCAGGTTTTACTATATAATTTGTCTTTGTAAGGTTGAAATGTTTTTCTTAGACGCACATGTAAACTGCCTCTAAAAGGTATTTTCCCCATTGGCTCCATTAGACCTTAACGGATTTTAAAAAATTAATGCAGGCAATGAAAAATTTCTATTCAATGCAACATTGAGAATAAATGAAGTGAACAATATTCATTTTACAACAGTATTCATATGAACAAAAATTGAATATTTAAATTGGGTGATGTTGTACCCTCTGTCGGCTTAAATTTACCATTCACTCTACAATGTGCATATTTTTCACTAACGGGTATTATTATTACTTTGAATAGGACAAAACATTTCAACTTTGATAATTATCACGAAATTCCTGCAAAGGTTCAAATCCAGATCGAGGACAATAAGGTGAACATTTAAGTTTAGCTGTTGAATTTGCTTACCCTTCCTCTAACAATACTCGGTTACAACATTTCTATAATGACAGATGCACGAATTTAAGGATTTTCAAAAGCAAATGATAATAATAAAGAAAAAGCAGTTATGAAAGTGATGACATTTCACCCCTTCCAATAATTACAAGGTCCGTTCAACGCTCTTGCCAGGAACCTTAATTCTGTCTACAGTGCAAGTAAAAAATTGCTAAAAAATATTTCACAAGTACACACATGTGTAATTTTCAGTTGAATTCAATTCTTAACGTATTTTACAGTTCAAAATAAAGTAGAAGGTAGCACTTCCTCTTAATTACTGACCTTGATTGTACATTTAAGACAGATTTTCATCAAAATCTAAGGTTAACAGGGTTCATCCAGAAATAAAATTTTCCTCATTCCCTCATTAACACAATTTTTCCTGACCATTGATGGGATAGACCTGGAAAAGTCGGGAGACTTGGTTTTAGGGATAATGAAATACAGTAGAAAATGCCTAAAATAATCCTGTGTAAAATAATATCCTCTCTAAAATAATAAAATGTGCCGGTCCCAACTTGGGACCCATGTACTGTATAAAATAATAAACCTCCAAAAGGTGAAATTTTATAATTTGTATTGGTCCCAAAGATTTTCCAATAGCTATAGTGACTTATGAAGGATTCAAAAAGGGAAATTCCCTATTTTGCAGCAGTATACGCTGTAGCATGTTTACAGATAAACCTGTCTAAAATATCATTTTTCCCTGGTCCCAAGAGTATTATTTTAGACAGGTTCTACTGTATACATATAGATTGGATTTTCATTGTTTTTGTTGGAAACCCCTAGCGTGAAATTTGTTGAATGCCATGAAAAATTATTTATTTTATATTTATTTTCCTGGAGATAAACTATACACTATTATTTCGGCAACTTTTTCGATTTCAAGGCTCATAAATGCCAAACACGACCTACAGAAATGTTGTATACAAGTACTGTTCCACCAAAAACGATAACATTACAAATGTTTTACTTCAGATGGAAATTGAACATTAGCTTTGCTCTTCCGTTCAACTTTTACGAGAAAATATTTGCGGAAATTCTGAAAACAGCTGGTTGCTAATGTTTTCTGACACATGTCAGATTTGCTTTCTTTCCAAATGTTATGTAAGATTGCGTGCAAGTCACGCATTTTACAAACAAAACTACGATTTAAAAATGTTTTTTTTATTCTTATATCATTCCTATCCAAATATACTTTTAAAAAACGTGTAACTTGGATGGGAATTCAGAGTATTTATTATAACATTTATTTTTAGAAATTTGGAAGTTTCGCTCACCAACCTTTTATTATGTAAGTTCTCACTAGTTATTAGAACTTTTACAATGTGAACTTTGGTAAATTGAGCTGTAACCATTATTTTTTCTCCGTTAAACTTTAAAGTCATAGTGGACAAGCATACGTATTCTATTCGTATTGACATTACATGTACATTTTGGTAAAATCATACATCAAATTGTGGACCTTTAATGGCTAAGAAACACACCTCTCTTCCAAACCTTCTTCTCCTTTTCCTAATATTTATTATTACAACCCTATAATTTTCGGTTTATGTCTTCTAAAGCTTATATTAAGTCTGAAAATATGCGATAAATATATATGTATTCCTTAGCGCTTTGATTTATTGTTATATTTTTGGAGAAGCTAATTCCATATAAAAAAGGGCGATGAGTCGTATGAAAAAAAGAAGGTTAAAATCTTCGGTATGATTCACAAATTAGTTAACATTATTTCCGTTCAGAAGGGAAATACATGGACATGTACATGTATCTTGTTTTTTATCCTTGTGAAATTAATAACCTATAATGTGATATTCAAAAAAAAAATTCTGCAAAATAGTTAAAAACTTGTTTTCAAATTTTTAGATTAAGTTTTTATATGATTCACAGTATGTTAATGAAAATTTCAGAAAACGTAATACATGAAATTATTCAAAGTAAGCTTTGAAGTCTTTGCAAAGTCAATAGTATGAAGTTGGAATTTTTGTAAAATTGTGTTAAATTTGGAAACGTGTTGGAGTTAGATTTGGAATAGTGAGTAAGAGAAGTTATACACAAATATTACATTTACTTTCGAATAGCTAGTTATTAGTTATCAAAAAAGTCAAGAAATATGACAAATTCAGTCAGCCCAGCATCTTATAATTGTAAAAATGGGGTGTTAGGTAAATTGTAATATTTTTGAATATTCAGGCGTCAGGATGGTCATGGAAAAATTTTTTTTTTTAAAAAACTAGATTGATTTTATTTCTTGGAGAACCTAGTATAATTTGGGCGAACCTATAATTTGCTCGTTAATGTCCATAGTGTTGCAATTTTCCAGATGTTTTTTGTGATATCAATAAGAATGTAAGAATGAAATCTTAATAATATTCTCATGAAATTTATGGTCCCATTGTTTGATTTTTATTCAACTATCAAGGAGGTATATTAAAAAATGTAAAATATCTTTATAAAGCCATAAAAAGCAATGATGTAAAAAAGACCGTTTGAAATAACTGGCTCTACATTGCTTTCAATCTGTTAAAATGCATTTTTTTAAAAAAAAATATTTCACCTTATAAAAATCAACTGTTTGGTAGATAGTAGAATCAATCTTTAGGTATGTTAATTTGAATGGAGATTTTCTTCCTGGTTAATTTGAAAAAGTTTGAAGCAGTGAAGTGTGGTATCGAGTGAATGGCCTTTCTTCTCTGTGTTCAATGTTAAGGGGGTGTTTTTTTATTTGAAACTATAGAAAACCTTTGAAAAAGTTTTTCTCCTCCATTTGGTCGTCATCGTTTAGGGAGGTGGCAAAGGGGGCGCTGCCAAAGGAGGCCATTTTATTTGATGGATTTTTCTTCTATCCCCTTGTCATGCTTTAATGATTACGAATATCATCACTTCCTATAGCCTCTTGAATTAAAAAGTCACCCTCGAAAGTGGTGTAATAAGAGAAAAAATAGAAAATAGGAAAGTGCTTAAATTTAAAGTACGGACAAAAGTACCATTTGTAAAAGAGTGGAATTTTGATCTTTATAATAGCTGGAATGTTTTTTAAGAGGGCATAAACAGAAATTTGTCCTTAGTCACTGAAATTAAACGCATTTTTCAAATGTGGATTTGTCGGAATATTTCAGTTTTTACCACTTGCATCTTGTTTTGTTGTTTCATGGTGAAATTAAGTTGAAAAATGTGTTAATAACTCCATTACCCTGACATTTTACCGGAAGGAAGATTGCTTGAAAAAAATGACAGGTTTTACAAAAAGTGTGAATTTTTTTACTCGAATTTTAACTTAAATAAAACTGTGTAAAACATTCTTAACACGGAAATAATTGATTTACATCGAGACATGTGAATAGCGGACCTCTTAATAGCGATAACTCAGAAGGCACTTGCCGATTTTAAACTACCAATTAGCTTGAAATAGCGCAAACCTTGTGAAACAGGGCTACAGGGGCAGAATCACGATTTTACCTGCGAATAGCAATAACCAAAGCACACAATGAAATTTGATCCACTGGGAAATCCCCTCTTTATATTTTCTTCCTGTATCAACAAGGTTTAGGGAAAGAGCATAAGTGCATGATAGCCCTTAAGTGCACATTTATCTGGTCGCATTGGTTTGTGCTATTCACAGGTTTCACTGTACAAAAAAGGTTGAAATAGCACTTATTAAAACATGTTCTGTTTTATAAAAGTAAATTATGTATTACATTTGATAAGCACTTTACTTGTATGATTGATATTCGCTATCATGTAAAAACCTTTCAAGACAATGTTGTTTTTAAATTTAATTAGTTCAGTTGAAATTATGAAATTTAAAAATTTTACATAACATTTTAAGTGGAAAATCATGTGCCTTATGAAGCTGATCGAAAATCCTTGCTGGCATAGTTTGGTGTATTTAATTATTTTTTCCCACTTAATGTTGTAACAATTTTGTAAATTTTGTCGACTTTTACCAAAAAAACGTGTAACTATCTCTCACACATCGGTTGTCCTTATGGGCGTGACCTGTCGACCAACATTTCTGAGAGCATGATTTTGCATTAAAAGCATTCGAGTATCTGAAGAAAATTTCAAGTGAGGTTTTACCCCCATAACCTGGCCTTATAATCCCTCCTTTTTAAGTTAAACTTACGATTTCGAGCTAAGTTGTTGAGCTATGGACCCAGTGTTCGCGTGACTTTACCCCAATTTTTGCAAACGTAACCTCGTCTTAAGGGTTACGTCTTATTTAAATACACTAGTGATTGATTTCTGTTGTTACTTACTCATTCGTTTGTTCTAGTTTGTTAGTGTTTTATGGATAGAAAAAACAATTGAGAAATGGCTCGATTGCTCTACATTCTTAAGTTTAAGAAGCAAATACGAAAACAACCCATTTTTTTAGTTAAAATGGTCTGTGAAACTAGAATAATGCATTTGTTAATGCCAGTAAGTTTAGCAAACAGAGCCAAATCTTGGAAATGGTCTCCAGTCGTCTGGAAAGTAGAGAAATGTACTGGGATTTTTAGCACCTTGAAAAAGTCATGAATTATGCTTGAAATTTGAGTTGAATATCAGTTCCGAATCGGTGGATATCTGATATATTACACTATTATTCAAGAGTAATGGAGTTTATCAATAGAAGTACTTTGACCAAAAAAAAATTCACTTTTTAATCACTAAAATGAGGTTTGGTACCTTGGCTGCGGTATGGGTCCTTGGGAATGTAAGCTTGGAAATTTAAGAGATAACCCTTGAAATAGACTTGAAAATGCTCCAGGAAATTTACTGGACTCCCTGATTTTTCGTTTTAATTTAATATTGAAATAGTTTTTTTTTATTTCATCATAGATTTGAATGATTTTAAGTATACCAAAACTTGAATTGTAATAAAATGCATTGTAGTGGTATTTTGCTTAAAATAATTCCGGTATGGTCTAATCTAAAATCTATGATTTTTTTGAGTTTCTTGTTATATAAAATAATACAAAATGCTAAATCTGTATACCGGTAACAACCTCTCAATATTAAATAAAATATTATTCCAACTTTTTATTTCAAAAATCTAGCGATTAAACGTGTATATGATGTAAAATAATATCTTCATTGAAAGAGGTAATACTTTCTCAAGCATATTTCGACTTTTTTATTTAAAAAATTATCAATTGTGAAAGCCTGAGAAAATATGTATATTGCCCTGTGTGAGGATTCTTGCAGGATGTATAGAAGTCGTTCATCCGTTATATTAAAGAATAAAACGATTACAGACGAGACTATTGCGTATTACAAATGCATATTAATAAGCATTTATGTATGGCAAAAAAAATCCCATCACCGGAATTAAAATTATAACTGATCATGATTGCTGTTTCGTAATCCCATGTGGTGGTATGGATTTTTTTTAGTTTTAAGTTATAGTGGGAAGTCTCGGAAGCTCCATTTTTTTACGTAAAATTATTATGCAAGAAGCTATTCATTGTCGTACAACACGTACTATTGTGCTATTGTAAAAGTTTCATTTATTCCCATTGTTTTTTTTTTTTTTTTTGCAAAGACAATGTTTCATGTAGTGTTGCTAACCGGTGGCATATTACACTTGATTAATCAAATTTATTTTTAAATTACGTTAATGTGTATTTTTAACACTTAATATTGACCTGTTTTAGTGAAATGCAGCTGTTCGGGGAAAATTTTGTTTTTTGTAACGACGAAATTGTTCAAAGCAAGATATCTTACGGTTTGTACGAAAAAGTGAAAAATGTTATCATCAGGTCAAGAATTTTTCATGTTCATGAATCTCCCTCGAAATTAAGACAACGTGGCTTTATTATCTTAGGAATTTTTATCAAGATTTTGTTGATGCTAAAAAAATATTTCGTTTTTATTCAGAGGAAAACTGTTTAGATTAACATATTTTCTTTAAAACAAATTAAGTAAACTCATGCGGTCATTCGATTAAAGTTTGACCTGGAACAAGCTAAGAATTGTTTGACCAGTAGGGGGCGTTCAGGATACCAAATCCAGTTTGCAGAATTAACACCAAATTTATATGCATTGGTGTAACACACGTGTAAATTAAAGTCAAGTTCACTTAAAAATCCCACTTTAACGGTATGTCTTTTCAATTTATGACTACCGGTATAAGTATCGATTTGCAGGCTGATTTGACCTTAGATCAAAAAATATATGTCCAATAAAGTTGAAAAATCCACCATTATTTCATTTTTTTTAAATTTAATATGAACACCTCGGTAGAAAAATTAAACAGGCCCGTAAATGCCATATTTTATCATATATACGATATTCTTGTATATGATTTTCTTGAAAAAATACATCCATGGTAATGCATTTATTTGATAATCTTGTATGACACTACAGTGTACATGGTATTTCATGTATTAACTTATACATGTATGATGTTTTTGTATGGAAATTCATGTAAACGTATAAGATATCCTTGCATGATAATACATGGTAATACATTTGTAAAGGATAAAAAATGACTACATGTTTGATATATACCACGTATATGAAATTTCCTACTTTGTACATGTAGTTCAGTGTACATGCATACACTATATGTGCCTAGGTAGAGTATAATAGCAAAGTCAAGGTAACGTCAGTTTTGCTGTATCGTTATATTTCGTGATATGTTCGTATGGATCTGATATGGTACCTTTTACCTGACACCAGGTTGCAAGGCTAAACATCAGAATAATAGATAACAGTTCGTTTATCGTATATAATTTCCATCTCATTCCTAGAAATTGCATTATTCTTAAATCAAATAATTGAAATAAATTTCATTGACACGACGCTTGCCTAGCATCTTATTAAAAGGGAAACAAGTTCTATTCAAGACATTTGATAGGTAGAAATACCAAGCGTATGCACATTTCAAACGCATAATATATAATCAGTTCGATGATATTGGATGCTTCTTTATCAAAGATGGTAATCTATCCTTGCATATGGTAATTGAAAATGATATTCCTTGAAAAAAATTTACATGTAGCTTAAGTTACTTCCACGTTGAATGTAAGAAGTTGTTTTCAGTCATGTGTATTTCTTGAAATATATAATTCCATCTTATACATTTATTATGATAACTTAAGGAATACATGTACATTATGAATTAGAAGACCTAGAGTGGGAAGAAAAGCATTTACATATATATATACATTATTTAATCCAATCAAAATTGTATTGTGGGAATTAAGGTCAGCTTTTAGCAGGTAATGTAAAAATGTTTCTGAAAACTTCTCAATTTTTTTAAAGTTAAATATTTGCGTCTGCATATAAAACATGTATAACCCGAGTGGAATTTTTTGACATTGTTATTTACGAAACAAAACTTCACGGAATACAACAAGCAGTTAAACTAACTTTAAACGTCGATTAAGTTTAACAAGGCAAGGCGCATAACCGGAATTTTTGTGTTATGTAATTTTATCTGGTTCATAGAATTAGAGGTATGCACTTCTAGGAAGTCGGATATTTCGCTTTTGCATTCACGCTATAAAATTTGAATTACGTTTTCGATTGAATAATGTAACTTCCTATATCGGTCGACATAATGGAAGATTTGGAATCCTGCAATATCTTCAAAAGTCTAGCTTATACATGTACATGTTGTAAGATTTTTTCCTCACTGTAACGGTTGAGTAAATATTATGAATACATAAAATATGCAAATGCTATGATAATGCAGTTAATGCTTACTTTTGGTCAACTTTTCCAATTGACAAAGTTAACTATAAGAAATAATGTTTCAAAATGGTGCCATTTTTTCTTTAACTTTGACATCATGTAAGTTATTTATTTTGAAAAAAGTCATGGAAATCAACATCCATGTATAAGTTGTACATTTCTTTTCACATAGTCAGTTATTAGTTATCACAAAAGTCGAAAAGCCTATCCAATTCCGCTGACAATTCCAAGTCTATCCAATTTTCCTGTCTATTTTAAGGTTATCCAATTTTCCTGTCTATTTTAAGGTTATCCAATTCCAAAGACGACTGCATGTCAAGCCAATTTACATGACTATTCCATGTCCATCCAATTTTTTAGACTATTCTAGATCCAACCAATTTTCCTGACTATTCCAGGTCTATCTAATTTTCTTGACAATTCCAAGTTTATCCAATGTTCTTGACTATTTGAGATCCAAACAATTTTCCTGACTATTCCATGTCCATCCTATTTTCCATACTATTTGTGAGACAAGAAACTATTCCATATCTATAACCAATTCCTGACTATTCCAGGTTTATCCAATTAAATCCCTATCTATTCCATGTCCATCCAATTTTCCTTACTATATTCCAAGTCTATCCTATTTTCCTGTCCATTACATGTCCATCCAATTTCTCTGACTATTGTCTCATATAATTGTCTCTATATAATTTCTCATGTCTATATCTAATTCTTATCACTATACCAAAGTCTATCCTATTTTCCATACTATTACATGTCTATAAACAATTCCTGGTCTATTCAATTCTCCTGTCTATTCCATGTCCTTACAATTTTCCTAACAATTAAAACTTTATCCAATTTTCTTGACTATTTCATGTCTATCCTATTATTTGTCAGATAAACATTAGAGAATGGTTTGAAATTATACATGTAATGTATACACGGTATGTCATTGAAGCCGTGTTAAAGACATTGAAAACAATACCAGAACATTTCTTTCAAGGCTATAGGCATGTAAGGCTAATCGATTTCATACACGCTCTAAATAATGGTAACAGATAGGTATTATTTTTGAATTCTTTTCTACCTTCTTGGGTCTATCCCATAGTAAGACAACACAAATTATCCGCTTTTGTTATACGACGAAGAAAAAAAAATTATTTAGTCAACAATGGTAGGAATTTTGAGTTTTTAGACGAACCTCATGAGGTCCATGCACGTATACAACAACCAAGATCACGATCACGAATTAGAAACGTACTTTTTAAAAGTGCCAAAGGGGTTGAAAAAAAAAACCACATCCATAGTACATAAATGGCTTGTTCATTACATCAGGAATTCAGTAAAAAAAGTACATTTTCATTGTCTGTGAATTGTTTTTAATGTGTTGCCGGCGGTAAAAAAGTTTAAATATACTAATAAAGGACACTATCTCTAAGTAAAATTTTATGAATAATTTATCATATTTTTAACCTGCGCAACAAGGCATTGAAATAACACCTTAGAATTTCAGTGAAATTTAGTTATAACGATGCCGGATACAGCGATATTTCAGATAAAACGATTCACGAGCAATGTGCTCGGTTGGTCGTTATCTTATGTACAGTAATTTTGTTCGGATACTACGTTGTCTGATGTAACGATAATCCGGGCATAGCGATCCCATTTTGAAAGGTCATATACATGTACATGTATATATATGTAACGTAATGACTAAATGATTTACAATCTTAAATTTGTGTTGCATTTTATCTGAAATCATATTATAAAAAATATTTTATTAACAAAACATCTAAGAAGGTCTAAGGAGGTTCTAAGAATGTGTTATTTGCTAATATAGCAAAAAGCAACTAATGTTCATATTTTTTATTAAATGTAAGTCAAATTTATAATAATTACTTTTATACATGTACATGTATATTGCTCCTCTGATATTTGCTTAAATTTTGAAATTTTGAAATTCATGTACGTGAACTATAAAACTAAAAAATCTTTAAAATTTATCTTTATATTTGAATAACTGTTTTCTCAATATCGGTATACAAGTTTTATACTTTTTCCAGTTTTAACTAAACGGTTTCACCATTTTTTATAAAAAAGTTTTAAATTTCCCCTTAATTTCCAGCAAATTTAACCAGCACCAAACTGATTAATTATTATTCTGTTGAATATTCCCTTGAAGATCTTTATAAGCGAATTTCACTGCGTATTTTAGATGCAAAATGTGATATTTTTTGCACAAGCCAAGATATTAATAATTTAAACTTAATGAAATAATCATTACCAATTCCCTAATTATCAGTGATCCAGGTCATGGATCTAAAATGGTCATGCCATTAAAAGTAGGCCTAGAAAAAGTTTAATTTTGTGATCTAATTACTTTCACTTTCAAGATCATTCAAGCCTGGATTTAAAAACCAGGAAGAAAAAATATCCGTAGAGTAGGAAGTGCACGAAAAAAAAAAAAGATATGTGGAGATTCTTGCATCCTCCTAACCATAATTCAATGAGGAAAAGAGGTCTCGCCATAGTTCGCTCTAATAACTACTTTTTCATGGTGAAGCCAAGCCATTTCCAGTTGAGTACCCAAGTATACAACCATCAATCAGTGCAGCCACATTTTAGTACATTTCTACAAATCTCCACTTTTTGTAAAATCTATTGAGATTTCTTGGAGAAAGTACATTTTCTCTACAAATGTTTACGGTTTTTCAAAATACAAATTGGCTGAATTCCTTAAAATATGATGACAAAATATAGAAAAGTAGTTTTTTTCAGGGTTACTCAGAAATTAAACTTTCAACTTTCCCAACTTTTAGAGTTTTCAAAACAATACCAATTTTATGCAACACGACCTTAAAATATGCCATATCTTGACATTTGTGATAATTGATAAATTGCTAAGTAAAAGCAAATGTTATATATATTTAAGTTGAATTTCCCTGGCATTTTCAAAGTAAATCAGTAAATACCCGATAATTTCATTGACTATTTAATTTCCCTGTCAATCCCAAACATTCCAGATCTGGAGAAAAAGTATTATTGAAGCATTGCGAATCAAAGTGCAAACACACAATTGAAAATGTTTTAAGTATTCAGCAAAACGGTGCTCAAAATTTCATAAAATTGAACTCGATAAGCTTATAGAGAAAACTAGGCTTTTATGTTACAAAAATCTCCATCAAATATAGCATCATTTTCTGTCTTCATGCACTATCTCTCAAATTACCCTCAACCATTTCAGATTGATTTATACTGATGAGATGTTAACAGCCACCTTCACATCATTCGAATTATAATTAAATTTACATTAATTCCTCATAGATGGATTTTTTGCTTAAACCACAGACTAATTTTGTCTTCGTACAATACAGCATCCTGCAATTAATTAATATCGGAAAAAAACATCCTGATGTGCATTATAACAGATCGTATGTATACCTTCTCCCACGAATTAATAAAGCAATAAATCATGAAACAAATTAAAAGTAATAAAAAACACCCAATAAAGTGAACATTCAACTTTTTGGGTAGGGGAAACAAATTTTGCATCCATGCATTTTTAAAACACAATTTCAATACAGCGGAATTCACCTATAACGATGCTGGATTAAACAATATACCAGTTATAACTATTCCGAGCAATGTGTTCCGAGCAACGATCCTGTGTCCTTTCTGTGGATACTACGATGTCGGATATAACATTAATACGGACCCAACGATTCTATTTTGAAACGAAAAAAAATAGTCCCTTTGCTCGCCTATAACGATTTTCTGAGATTTATTCCCACTTCTCCTATTATATTCTAAGTGCATATACATGTAATTATGCATGCACTGTAACGATAAAATGATTTAAAATTAACTTTCATAAAGCACAATAAATGTTGGTATTTTGTATTAAATTGAAATCAAATTTAATAATTACAATTATATATTTCACCACTGATATTTGTTTAAATTTTGAAATTTAGAAATACAAGAACTATAAAACTATATAGACTTTAAAATTTATTTTCATTATTGAATAATTGTTTAACTGGCAAAGAAGATTTATACTTTTTCGAGTTTAAGATAAACGGCTTCACTATTATTTTATGAAAATGCTTTAAAATTTCACCTTATATTCTATTGAATTTTCCTGTGCCAAACCATTGTTTTCATTTCTATTCTGTACGATAATTTTGCAGTCAAAACATTTAATAAATTCATGTAAATCAATTTTAAACTTGTATTTCTGTGCATATGTACATGTATGTCTTTACATGTACGTTTTATTTTTCATGACTCCCGATACAGCGAAGTTCGGATATAACGAGCTGATTTCTCAGTTCTCTTGTAAATCGACGTTATACATATAAACGAATTTAACTATCGTATTATCCTAAGTGTTGGTTTTTTAAACATTTTAAAAACATCCCATAAAGCGTTTTGCATAAAAAAATAGGCTGCGTGAGGTCATCAAGTTTTCTTTTTGCCATTTTCAAAAATCGATATTACATAATTAAGGTCGACCTTCTCAAATCCGTTTTATTGAGGAAACCAATGCCAGTCTAATTAAAGTTTTCTAGAGCATAACCTAATATCGGTATCAGAAAAAAGCACCAGTTTTGCCTGGCTTCCGTGCAAATGGCAAACATTTGAATTTCGAGCAGTCGTACAGCTAAATAGTAAAATGTATGAGACATCGACCATGCAAACAATGTTAATATGGCCAATCCATCGGCGGAAATTCGGCCAAAATTTCACACGAACAACTTTTTTAAAATCCTGATTAAATATTTCCCTAACGTCGATAAACAAAAAACACAGGAGTCGAACCAATCACCAAGGGCGAGAATAAGACAATGAAAAGAAAATCAATAGCATGAGACTGCACAAAATGATGATGATGTGAAAACGTTTCTCAACTAAGTGCATGCGTACACTATAGGTATGGTAGTGGGCCAGCACCTTAATGCGGAAATGAATTTGTACTCATTTAAGCTCTAGTTTCTGGGACTTCCTCCGAAACAAGTCAACATGGGCATTAGCTAGGTGTTACACGATTGAAAATTTCAAATCTTACGGTCAAGCCTCCGTTTTGCTGGTCACTTGTCAGCACACACAAAAATCATGCTGGGAAGATGTTTAATTATCATTTTCTGGTTGCAACTTAGCAGCTACGAGCTTACTTATGCAACCAATGAAACAATGAGGTCAAAAGTAAATATCGATTAGCCTTCAACAATGAGAAATGGCCCCACTGTCATTCTAGAGTCAATATTTAATAAGAAATATTTTCATAATTAAAGCATCTTAACTAAAATTTTGTGTATTGTCCTGTGTCCAGGAGTCTAACCAAAAATAAATGTCTTAGTTTAAGAGGTTTAGGCCAAAATTGTTAAGACATTGCTTGTTTCATGACTTAAAGACACTGGCTTGATAACACGAAAACATTATTATCTTACAATAGTAAGGATCTTATCAAAAAATAAGTGTTTCAGTTTCAGAGTTTCAAGACAAAATTGTTAAAAAGTGCATGAAAACATTGTCCTGTGACCATAGTAGGGGTCTTAACAAAAAAAGTGTCTTAGTTTAAGAGATTTAATACAAAATTGTTAAGCAATGTATTAGTCTTATGTCTTAATATACTGTCTTGATAACACGAAAACATTGTTCTCTTACAATAGTAAAAGTCTTACCAAAAAGTAGGTATGTTAGCTTAAGAGTTTTAATATAAAATTGCTAAGAAGTGTATTAGTCTTGTTTTAAGACACTGGCTTGATAAAGTGAAAACATTGTCCTGTGACCAAAGTAGGGAGGTCTTACCAAAAATTAAATAGCTTAGTTTTACAGTTTTAAGACAAATTTGTTAAGAAGTGTATTAAATCTCAATCTAATTCTTATAAGACACTGTCCTGATCAAATGATGACATATAGCAGGGGTCGTTTTCAAGATGTTTTATATCAGATGCTGCACGCCAAATACAATAAGAAATACAGTGGTGCCCACAAAATGTTCCATCTTCAGAAGTTGATGATGCGTAACTTAACAATGGGGGTTTATTATAATAATAGGGCTCATTTTACCAATAATCCGGACACAAAAAAATCTTTTGTCAAAGGGGTTGCAAGATTCGCTTACAATTAAACCGTATGGTGGCGCTTCGAGAAAAAAAATTAAAGCATTATTAATTCCCATTCAGGATAAAAAGAGTTCAGATATGAAACCGTAAGGTCATATGTCTTTTGAAATTCGTGAAAAATGCTTAATAAACCTATTCTTACAAAGAATACGTATCCAGCCAGGCATCCAGAAGAAAAATTAAAGTTTGAAAATCGCCTCTGGCGCCACCTGGAGATAGCATTCATCGTCCTACGAGACCTTTTTAAATGCCATTTTGACACTCTAAATAATTAACACTAAATCTTGTTTTTTTGTTTGAAACACACCACGTTTTTTCTATAAACAGTCACTTGTTATCCGGCCATAACAATAGCAAAGGACGTCACTTAACGATGGGCCATGACTATTTAGGATACTTTTTGTACCTTTCTTCTCGGATCCCCTTAACGTGTCCAGGTCGAGTGGTCAGACTTTTATGTGGAACACCCCCCTCGCAATTAAACCATGAAACAGTGCATTAAAATACCCTGCAGTCATTTTTCATTAAATTTCCCACAATGGATCGTGGGTGCTTTTTTTTGGAAAAGCATTTCAGAAAATAAATTGTTCGCCGTTTTCGACAATTTTCAAAAACTTTGCCTTATAGTCTTTAGACTAGCGATTAAGACCAATAAACTTGTTAAGACACTAAGACATTTTACCGTAAGTCATAAGTTCATTATGTTATACGTGTCTTAACATGTAAGACTAAATACACTATCTTTTAAGACTTTTAAAACTAAGACACTTAGGCCGGAATTCATAGTCGTCAAAAAAGTACTACTTGAATCAAGGCCTGCTTATATGATTCGTAGAGACATGATTGGTATTCATAAAGATGCAAATAAGTAATACTTGATTGGTTTCAGTCAAGGCTTCCTTCATGAAGTACTATTTGGTAGAGAAGTGCTTATTATGAATTCATAGTTGCCAAATAAGCTCTGCTTGTTGAGCAAGTATTCATAGTCGAATAAGCATTACTTATTTAACCAAATAAGTACTCATT
>JAQGCC010001335.1:0-24547 GCA_034698905.1 Xestoiulus laeticollis | reverse complement strand
TAAAAATTTAAATTAAAACAGGAGCTGTATTCGTTCTAAGATTTCCCCATATTAAAGGTGTTTCGTTCCCCCTTAAAATGAACGTCTCTGACTATTCGGGTCATAATGTCCTAACTTTCATGATGAAATGTAAAAGATATATTCCATCTACAGTTTGACAAATATTTTTCTCAATTTGGCTTTATAATGCTTGTCCAAAAATTTAGTTACCTATTACTTTATTTCCCCACTTTCTATAAAGGTGTTCGGTAAGATTGCTTTAGACGACAACACATCCATTCACAGGAACAACAACTTCCAGACGTTTCCCCAAGCCGTCCTCGTTTTATTCAGGTAAACTATATTTCTTATCGATGGTATGAGCTATTTTTTTCTGATTTTAACAATGTATTTGGTTGATGTAACCCACAGATCGGCCACTGGAGAGGCCTGGCAAGACATCATGATGTCATGTTCGAATCGTGATGAAGTGTTGTGCGACAGGAGAGCTGACGACGCCATTAGCAAAACAGGAATTGCAAAATGTGGAAACGACTTTGCAATTTCTTACTTCATTTCTTTTTACATTCTCTGTTCGTTTTTGGTGAGTATAGATTTTTGCACAAAAAAATTCGCTAAAACGATAGGATATCACAATGTTCCCTCTTCCAGGTCATCAATCTGTTCGTTGCGGTCATCATGGACAACTTCGATTACTTGACCAGAGATTGGTCTATCTTAGGGCCTCATCACCTGGACGAATTCGTCCGGTTATGGTCAGAGTATGATCCTGATGCAAAGTGAGTTCTATTTTTCATAAAAGCAGCCTTCTTGTCATATCTGAATTAAATATCATAACTGCAGTAGAACCTGTTAAATGTGATCACCCGAAAAATGACAAAGTCTGTCACCAGATACAGGCGGTCACTATACAGATGTGCAGTGAAACCTGGTAAAGTGACCCCCCTCTGCATAGGGACCACTATTTATAGTGGTTTTTAGTGCATCCATGTAGGTTTTCCATCATAAAAAGTATAGTGACCACCTGTATACAGTGATTATATGAAAGCAAATGTGTTGAATTTCCCTGACTTTTTTCAAATAAGTCACTTTTCCTTACTAGTTCAAGTCTATCAAATCTCCCTGACAATTTCAGGTTTTCCAGGTATGAGGGAAGCTTATTAAAGTTTATTTTTGTTGTTTTTCAGAGGTAGAATCAAGCACTTGGACGTTGTTACGTTATTGCGAAAGATTTCACCTCCATTGGGTTTTGGTAAATTATGTCCTCATCGAGTGGCTTGTAAGGTGAGGCACAGACTTTTTGTACCCAACCTAGTTTTTCACTGACCTTTTTTAGTACCTCAGATTTAAAAAAACCTGAACGCACACTAAATAATTTAGCAAAAATAACATTTATTATTTCCATCCTAGAAACTTGTCTCGATGAACATGCCTCTAAACAGCGATGGAACGGTAATGTTCAACGCAACACTATTTGCCCTAGTGCGCACCAATCTCAGAATAAAAACTGAAGGTAAGGATGAAAGGTCATGTCCATCATCTTCTACCTACAAACAGTTTCACTTAAACCGTTGCCTTGCTGCCGTGCAGGAAACATTGACCAGTGCAACGAAGAGCTTAGAGCTGTGATCAAAAAGATCTGGAAGCGGACCAATCAGAAGCTTCTGGATCAAATAATTCCACCGGCAACTGACGACGATGTCACCGTGGGAAAATTCTACGCCACCTTCTTAATACAGGATTACTTCCGGCGTTTCAAGAAGAAAAAAGAGCAAATTATCAAAGAGCAAGGCGAGAAGCACACTGAAAACACGGTGGCTCTGCAGGTAAGGCACATATTGGTCCATCTTCTGAGGTGGTTTGGACCATGGGACAAATATATAGCTTCTTTCTATGTCCTAAAGGCCGGTCTACGCACATTGCATGAAGTGGGACCTGAGATTCGACGTGCCATTTCTGGAAACTTGGATGAAGATAACTTTGGCGAAGAAGGCGGGGATGTCGAACCCATGCATAGGGTAGGTCACACGATTTTTTGTAGCATTGCTACTCAAATTTGAGTAAATGTGTTTGTCTTTTTACACAATGACTCATTTTTTTTTTCTTCAGCGTAATCATTCGTTGTTTGGAAGTGTTTGGTCATCGGTGAGGGGAAAGCACAACAATTTTCCACAGCGTACGAGGTCGCTGAATGTCAGTGCATCTAGGGCTCATCCAAAGGTGAAAATTTAAAATTGCATGTGTTCCCAAAAAGTTCTCTCAGAAATGAAATTTTCAACTTCCCTGACTTGTCCAGCTGTTAAAATAAAGTTAACAACAGACCATCCTGACAACTGAAAATTCAGAAATATGACAAGTTATGGCACATCCAAAGGTTAAAACTTCGGATTGTATACATTGCATGTGTCTCCAAACTGCATGCATTACAAGGTATTCCTAGAAATGAAATTTTCAACTTCCCTGACTTGTCAAGATGCAGCTGTATAAAAAATGTTAAAAACTGACCATCTGACTACTGAATATGACCAGCTAGTGCAGGACTGGCTTACCGTGCCATCTCTTGACTTCCGCGATAACTAATAACTGGCTAAATGAAAGCAAATTTATTTTTTATATATTGAATTTCACTGATTCTTTCAAGGCCCGGGGGAACCTCGTTTTAGCAAACCGCACTGTGCGGTGCTTCTCCGCACCGTGTTTTAGCCAAACACACTGTGCGGTGCTTCAGAGTAAAAGTAAAAGTGCAGACTGAACATATAAAATATCTGGTTTGATTTTTTTTATAACAGGTATCGCCCACCAACTCCTTGAAGACATCATCGCCTCAAAATACGCTTAAGGTATCGCCAAAGAATCATACGCCCAACCACGTGTTAACAATCCGCGACACCAATACTCCATCCCCGCGACCAGGATATCGTCTCAGGCGACTCAGGTAAGACCATGCAGAGACAAATTGTGACACACGCCTCATATTCAGCCTAGTCCATTCTTAATATCCACTATTTTGTGATTTATTAGCGTGGCTTCGCTCCAAGGTTCGGACGCAGACTCAACGCCGCGCAAGATGGCACCGACCAGCGAAGAGACCATTCCGATGCGCCACTTGCGCGTGCAAGGATCCGATGGTCGTCACGGTCGAGCTGTGTACAGGGAGTAAGAACTAATTCCAATCATCGGGAATTATTCATCATGGGATTGGGGGAACTCTCTTCGAGCATATAATTGGTTGCAGTTCTGTGATATACAGCATTTACTCGTGTAACGGCCCCACCCCGAGTGGGTCAATTTACGGTCAATTCAATTCAATTCGTTACCCTGCTGACAGCATGTAGTATGCCATGTGGTAGGGGGCAAAGTGCCAGATTTTTATGGGGAAGAGTATACAGTCGTGGCCGCTTTTTGGGGAATTATTTAGGGCATCCGCCTTTATGTGCCTATATGAGTGATTAAGGGAGGTTGTGGGAAACCACGAAAAACCACAACCAGGATAGCCGACCGGGGTTCGAACCTGGGTCTCCCGAGTTCAAGGAGCTAAGCATACCCACTAAGCCAACCTTGTCGGTAACCTTGCCGGCGCGCATTTGGGCTTACCGGTTGCCAAAAGACGCATCGCCATTCGCTAAAAGACAGTTTATGACAGGTTTATGACGCGTAATCGTAAAGGTATCAATTCAAATTCACTTCAATGGATTACCCTGCAGTCAGCATATAACAAGCCATGTGGCAGGGGGAAAGTGCCAGATTTTTAAAGGATGGGTACGGTCTTGGCCGCTTTTTTGGGGAACTATCCCGGCATACACCCATATGGGCAATTGAGGGAGGTTGTGGGAAACCACGAAAAAACACAACCAGGATAGCCGATCTTGGTTCGAACCCGGGTCTCCCGAGTTCAAGGAGCTGAGCATAACCACTAAGCCAACCTTGTCGGAATCTTAATCGGTCATGCCGCTATTTCTCGCTAATATCCGCTTCCGTTTCCTTCGCAGCCTTCTGGAAGAGGAATCACCGAACCTGAACAGCAGCCGCGGCGAGTCCATCGCGCCGCCAACTCCACCGCCTCGCCGCGTGCAGCCTCCGCCATCGCCCACCTCCGGTAAGCCGCTCGTCGACGAGAGCAGCAGTAGCAGTAGCGGCGGCGCCGCCGTAAATAGAGGCCAGCCCCCGGCGGCCTCCACGGCCCTCCGCCCGCTACGGGCCAGCTCGTTCCGGCTGCCGTGTATGCGAAAGCAAGATAGCCAAGAGCACCCGGTGGTCAGCAAGATCGCCACGCCGCTGCAGTTCGCGCAGATCCAGGCGCTGGCCATGGCCGGCATGTTGGCCGCAATGCCCGGGGTGCACCCGGTGCCCCCACCGCAAGTGGCTAGCTCCACCGGCCAGTCCTCCGCAGGGCCCGACTTCACCATCGATCACACCTCGGCACTCTACCTGTGCGGTGGCTACGCCAGTCGAAAGAGCAGCGCGTACCTCACGCCCACGCCCGGCGGAACACGCCACCGGGCGACCTATCCGGCTGCCACGGGTAGGAGCCCTTCAGGCCCACTCATGGTGGAGAAATACGAAAATGTCGTGTGTGGAATGAATGCTCACTAGCAGCATTTAGACTATCAAAGTGATGGCCGTAAAGCGGAGTTATGGGGCCATTGGCATACCTCGAATTTCTGGGGGTGCTGTGTTTAAAAGAATATAGTAATTATATCTTCAGTGACTACTTTAATATCTCTACGTACATTAAAGTCCAGTGAGTCATTTTGAGGGGTGTTAAAATAACCAAAATTCCATTTTGGGTATGCCCCTGCCTGGGGCACAGTGCCTAAGAAGCAAAAGCACGCCCGGCAATGATAGGGAAATCAGCAACGATGCAAAATCAATAGGGGTCAGCAGAAGTTTAATTTCAATAATTTTAATAATAGGTCACCATTGCTGACTACATGCCTGCATAACTATATATGAAAATTTATAATTAAAGTTCATATAGTTCATTGAATTTCCAGAATTTCCATAGGGACTCAAGCATTAAGAAAAAATATTTGGTGTTCTGGAAAAACACTTTAAATATTTAAACTACTTTTTTTAAAATAAATTGTGACTTAAGGGGATTAGCTAAGGCTAGGATCACACTAGTTACCTTTTGTCACGTGACTGTTAAATCCATTGCTTCTAATCGAAAACTTCGCAATGGGCTTTATGACAATGCCGTGACAAAAAGTATCCAGTGCAGGGATTCTTAACTTTTTTGCGACCATTACTTCTGCAATATTAAAATCTTGTCCAAGGCCCCATTTTAAAAATATTTAATGGTGCGCTGGACCGTTATTATGCAAGGAAATTTGTGTTGAATTCAAAGATGCGGAAGTTTATTTGCAATGATTAATGACAAAATTAGTATTATTTTCTGTATGCGATTTTTGGTTGCCTTCCTCGGCCCCTCTGGGGGGGTGGGGGTTGGGGGTCATGGCTCCCAGTTTAAGAACCCATGATCTAGTGTATAAGGAAATTCAGTCAATTACTTGATGATAAACCTCGTGAATTCCAGTTAAAATAAACATCAGGGTATGCTCATATTTTTTTTGTGTAAAGAATAAGATTACTCAAACATTCCAGCAATCATTTTGCAACTCCATATTTAACAAATCGGCCGATATGGCGAGATACTATACAGTGATGCTGGTAAAATCTAAAAGAGCCATACCACTTTTATAGTCTACTTGCTCCTCCTATGCTCTTCATCTCTTCTTCTCTCCTAACTCTGACAATTAACAGCACTACCTATCAATCGCATCCTATCTAACAGTCATTCTCTTTCTAACGGCTAATGCAACGAGTCATTTCCGATTTCCATAATCCCATTTTGTCCATTACCATGCCTAACCTTTGATAGAAAACCTATTCGTCTCTTTCCTGCTCGACCCTCACTTTATTAACGTTTGCTTTATGGTCCAATTTACTACCAAAATTAGAAACGATGCCCATGAAAGCTTATGCGGGAACAATAACCGAAGACACACCAATCTCTAACAATTACTAAGTCCCAAATGTGTGGGCATCGTTTACACCAGACACCCCTTCCTTGATTGCTGTTCATTTAATCCTAATCCAATCAATGTGTCCAGTAGCTTCTGTTCCAAACATATTCATTTCCGTCTTATTTCGATTTATTTTCGGTTCGTTTCTTCTCACTTTCAGTTTTTTTTTTTTATAATTTCATTAAGTTGAACTCTGTGCTGCTCTTTTTGCTGTTGACTGTTGCGCCGCTCTGTGATACGTCGTAACGTGCAAACTCTCAGTAGTCGCTATATTCTTTAGAGTTGTGCATCTGGGTATCGTGATCAGTCGTGGCTGGTACGCACACACTCATTTCCCAGAAAAGTTGATTCCTTCATGGAGCCAAGGATGGCCAACCAGAAATGGCTTCTGGAGCGATTTGAGTGTGTGCCACACCTGGTTGTTTCCGTGAACCGATTTGATATTCGCACGTGATTTCATCCTCGCACAATGTCCTCATCCTTTTCATTTACCACTTTTGTAGCTCCTCATCACGTAGATTCCAACGGCAGCGTTCCGGGACGCATGGATCCTAGGAGAGGACGTTATGGCAGTCCACATTCTGTTCCTAGCAGTCCACGTGATCGTGACCATCCTTATTCCGAAGTGATCGGAAGTGCTGAAAGTCTTGTCGGAAGGGTGAGAGATTATTTGGTTAATCTAATGTCTAATGTCTGGAAGCTTGTAAGGCCCTTAACAAATTTGGAGAATTGCATGCACTCCCTGGTTTTAGACGCGTTCGAGCCCTAAAACCTCTACCCATGGGTCCGATGGGGCTTACTCCAATGTTACATAAACCAAAAACTGGTTCTGGAAGCTTGCTGGATGCTCTCTGATTTTGGACGTCTTTGAGCCCTATAAATTTCCACCTTTACAAATGGGATCCAGGATTTGATAAACCAGTGAGTGTTTCTGGAAGCTCATCAACAGAAGTTGCCAGCATGGTCTTAAACAAATTTGGAGAATTGCATGCACTCCCTGGTTTTAGACGCCTCTGGGTCCTAAAACTATCCAACCAATGGGATGGGTCCGATGAAGCTTACTCCAGTGTTCTATAAGCCAAAAACTGGTTCTGGAAGCTTGTTGGATGCTCTCTCTGGTTTTGGACGACTTTGGGCCCTTAATTTCCACCTGACAAATGGGATCCAGGGTTTGATAAACCAGTGACTGTTTCTAGAAGCTCGTCAACAGAAGTTGCCATCATGGTCTTAAACAAATTTGGAGAATTGCATGCACACCCTAGTTTTAGACGCCTCTGGGCCCTAAAACTATCCAACCAATGGGATGGGTCCGATGAAGCTTACTCCAGTGTTCTATAAGCCAAAAACTGGCTCCGTAAGTTTGTCGGATGCTTTCTTTGGTTTTAGACGCCTTAGGGCCCTAAATCTCTACCTAATCAATGTGATGGTCACGATGGAGCTCAGAGAGACATGTACATCAAGGACGTCCTCCAGAACATCCCTCTAATTCCCATATCTTCCGCTTACTAGGTACTTCACGAACAAGGGCTCGGCAAGTTCTGCGACCCAGACTTCGTCCGCGCCACATCGCGCGAGATGCAAGAAGCCATGAACATGACGCAGGAGGAGATGGACCGCGCTGCCCACGAGCTCCTCCTGGAGGCGAAACGCCAGCGGCGACGCCACGTCAAGCAGCATGGCAGGGTACGACGCAACAGGGAGGAAGTGGACGCCGCCGACGACGACGACTTTGACGAGCTGGCCGACGACGACGATTTCAGCGAAGAAGGCGAAGAGGGCTTCGAAGAGGTGGACGAGGACAATTTGGAAGATGACGACAGAAATGAGAGTGGGGATCCCCTGTGGGACGAAGAGTATGACGAGGAGGAAGAGGAAGAAGAGGATCATCCACGGTGGAACACAAGCGAACAGGGTCAGCACAGGGCTCTGCACCAGAAGTACGATGGAAGGGCAGCCAAGGTGGACAATGTTGACGACTCGACATTATAGTGGCACACCGACTCGGCTGTTTTTCATGGTTTTTAGAGATGCCTACCGTCTGCCAAAAAAAGTCTTCCGCACATGGAAGACTGGAAGGCGGTGGTGCTTGTTGTTGGCGACGCCGAATAATACCTGTGGTTTTTCGTTCGGAAGCCCGACGTTGGTTGGTTCCTGCAGCGCGAATGTACTCACGGCAGGGATGGAGTTCTCGCCAGAGAGATTGGAGAAAAAACGAGATTTAAGGTTTCTGGGTTAGCTTCCCCCCCACACACAGACGAAAGGAGGAGGCCCTCAGTATCACTCTTTGTCCTATTGAAAGATTTTTACTTTTTTAAAAATGATAGAAAAAAAAATCGAAATGCTTTCTGTCGAGACGATAGAAGCTTATATCTGTAAAAAACAACTCGGGGGAGTGTTGTTATAGTTTCATTTCTCATTTGTTTTCTGTTCGAAGATTGGGTGTCTGCTCGAGGACAAAATGGTCACCAAATTCATTTGGATACTCGTCTGTGGACATAGTTCCCATTCGCTTCGATTTTGGTAACCGCGGCTCGAGCGGACATCCCGGTTTTCGATAAATAATCATGTACTCTTATTCTATTTTTTTTTTTGTTGGAAAATATTACCACAAATATCTTTCATTTAGTAAGAGTTATTTTTTTCTGGACAGTTGAAGTTATATTTTTGGTTTTCTTCCTTTGCCCAAGTTTGCCAAAGTGTACAACGTTATTGCCGTTTGGAATCCTAGCATCATTCTCATCATCAGGGTAATTAATGTTTAAGCGAGGGGTCCACGCATCTCACCTGTTAATTGTCAAAAAGCCTCTATCATAATCCATTATATTTCCCTTTTTGTAAGTTATTGCCATAATATCATCACCACTCCCCAAATCCATCCTTTCCATCACCAAACTCCTTCTCCTCTATTTATTACTTGTTTCTATTTCGTCGTTTTTCGGTATATTTGTTAAATGCAGTCACCCAAAGTGCCCGAGGTGAAATAGATATGGCTATAGAGCATTTAAACAAAACCACTAAATACCCAATACGTGTGCAGTGGGTGTCTCACCCAAATCGAATAATTGCAAAGGGTTGCATCTGACTTGTGCATGGATCATACAATTTCAATATAGCTTGATACTAATTCATTGATCTCCAAGATAACAGTTAATATTAAAGATATTCTGTTTTTTAGAACTTTTGCATGGCAAAATTTGACATATTGCAAAGCTAGTGCTTTCTTTCATAAAGATCTTTCTTAAAATTATTTCAAGCCAACGTGTTTCAATATATTTTAAGGTTCATCACCCTCTTGATCATACCCTATAACTGTAATGTTAAATTTCAAAAGTCATTTTCTCCATATCTTATAAAATAAATTAATAAAAAAAGATTGCTCAATACATGTATATTCATCGTATGTATTGTTCTTCCTTGAAATATAAAATACAAAACTTTATAATCTTCCTGAATTTATAATTTTTGCATGGCAAAATTGACAATCATCATCGTTAAAATGTTCTCTTGCATTCTTCTTCAAACCAAGATCATTTATTCGTTAAAAAAGAAATGCAATTTGAAAGTTCAAATTCAGAATTTCTTCAATGACATCTCAAGACTGTTAAAGACAATTCAAAGATCTCTACTATCAATAACTGAAAAATAATTTCGATGGTCCGCAATGATCCGATGCAACCTGGGTCAATTAGAATTCCCTCTAAAGAAACTGTGATGCCCCAATCATGTTTTCACTTATAAACAGGAGGAAAGATGGTCACCTGATAGAAAGTCACTGAACAACAGACTCGCCAATAAATATTAGTTACCAGAATACGCGTTAATATGAATTATTTTCGGCACAATGTTGTTTTCTCAAGTTTCCAAGTATGAAAACGAGTCAAATGTTGCTCTGTTGGCTATCGGTAACTTTGCCGTCTTTCCCAGGATTATTCCATTTTTTGATTCGTATCTAAAAAAAAAACTTAAAAATCTGATAATCTTGGCCCTAATTTATATACGATATTATTGCTATTATTATTATTACCTATAATTATTAATAAATTATAATGGATTGCTCGTCCCCCTCCAAATATGATGTCTAGTGATGTGGTGTGAATGAATTGTGAATTAACTATGCATGAAATAGCGGCGTGAAAGAAGTAAAAATGATAATACATCAAATTAGTTGCGACTATTAATCACGATCACAATGATGAGGCCTTAATAATAGTACTATTCATTTTTTGCGGGTTTTCAAGCTTAATACGACACGAATAAATGGATAACTGAAATTCCTACAAACCCTAGCCTCCCCTTGTGCCAAATAAACAGAAAAGTGGATAATGGGAACGTTTTGTAAGTAGACAAACGCTAAGGTACTGCTTCCCCTAACCACCTTTTGAAAACTTTATCAATACTAGCTGCCCCAGACGTAACATAAAATTGGCACTCTATTGCTTCAGTTTGCACAGCTCAACGAATCAAGCTTCATTTTGCATATTTCAAATCTGTTGAAAGTTTCATAAACCATTCTTTTATGCAAATAAACCATTGCTGATAGTATGCACGGGGGCAGTCGGCCATCTTTGGGAACCAAGGACAAGGGATCACCTGCTTACTTCCTATCACTTATTAAGAATATTCTGGATTTTTCCATTTGACAATTTATAGAAATGCATTATTTACCCTACTGGTTTTGCATTTACCACACTATTAATTCTTTAAAAATATGGAAATTGGTGTTTCGGCTTAAGCTGGCCAGGACATCAGGGGGTTTGTTTCTTAATTGGATTAAATCATGCAACATTTATTTTAACTTACCAAGAAGATGAAGAACAACAGCTCGTGTACACTATAGGTTCCGTGTACTGCCGTCGAGCCTCGTAAAAAAAGCTCGTAAAAACGTATACTTCCCGATTTTTTAAAAGTTTTCCCTAACAATATACAGATCTAAGAGCTCATTAATTCACTCAAAAAACAAAGGTACAAACTAAACCAGGGCTTTGGTATAAGTGATGTTTTTTTCACTACAGTTTTAAACGTCCAAAATAATGGGGTAATAAAAAAAGGCTATTTTTTTGCATGATTTGTGTCCTTACTTATTAATTCTTCCCGACTATTCCTTTCGTCCTTAACGAAACCAAGGGCATCATTGGCTCTCGGACTCTCAAATATTTATTTTTTGGTTATTTCAATTAATGCTAATTCGTCCCTTTGTATCTAATTAAATTATTATGATTACTATTATTATTATTATGTAAAAACGAGTCTTTATAATATATTGAAGTGTTGTATTATTAACCGTGTTTTCTTACCCGTTGCATTCATTTTTTCATTGTTTAGAAAATAAAAATCAACAATTTGCATTATGCTTTCTCAGTATACTTAATTTGGATGTTGTACATTCGATACCCGGTCTCGGGTCAATTCAATTCAATTCGTTACCCTGCTATCAGCATTTATCATGCCATGTGGCAGGGGGCAAAGTGCCAGATATTTAAAGTGAAGAACAAGGGTGTTAGGGGAATTCCCTGTGTCTGCGCATCACATTTTCCGATAGCTTCGCGCAGTGCATAGGGACAGATTCCCCTTACTACTTAAATATTAGGCAAATTAGAAACAACATAGAGTCAATGTTTTAAACCCCCGGGGGTTTCTTCGAGTATTTACAGCCGTACCATAGTCAAAAAATGAAAGACTTGTAATCGAAGATCGTTAAGTTGACGTGTATATAACTGTCACATGACATGAATGCAAACCTTAATCATGTTCAAGGCGACGCGGAAATATTAGAAATCAATGATGTTGAAGGGAAATTACAAAAAAACTGTCAACATTTTATTTATATAGTTTTCTACAAATTCAGTGTAAACGTCTCTGAGAAGTTAAGGCAATACTCGATAAAAATTGTTCATACTGTAAACCGCATTATCACAATGCCAAAGTCTGTGGGAGATAACGGTAAGCATCACACTTGTCATAACGGAACACGATCATGTGCTCCTTTGTAGGTTAGAAGGCTTTTACTAGGATTTACGCATTGTCATTTACGACAATATATTAAATTCCCAAAGTTTCTCTTAAGAGACACTTAGGAAACCTGGATCAGAATCTGCGTTACCAACTATGATGCTTTCTCGCGTGTCAATACGAGGCACACTGACCTTCACGTTAAAAGACTTATCTACAAAATAAAATCACTTAACATATACAGAAAAGTTGATGTAAAAATATAGGATCAATAAAATTCGAGAGACACATAAAAACATGGAATGCTTTAAACGATCACACGACAGGAAGAGATTCAGATAAGATATCAAAATTTTGGACGTGCTCATTGCAACTGATGATTAGCCAGATAGTACGAGGACAAGTTCAAGGCACTTTGCCATTCGAAATAAAAACTGAAGTGACCGACGACAATCACAAATTAGTAAATTTTCAAAAGATATTTATAAAAGAGCAAAGTTTTCGAAGGCATTGTTAATTTTAAAGGCATTTACTTGCGGTGAAATAATCAATCCTGACTTTGAAAAGGCACAAAATTGCTAACAAAAATCTTAAAATTCCATAAAACCGTGGATGGACGAAATGAGATACTACGGTTCTCCAGTGTTCAAACACTCGAAATTAAGTACAGGTGGCAACAGACGAAAAACATTAGAGAAGAAAGCATCTCTCACAGTTGCAGGCAACCATATTCAGTTGCACGTGCAATTAAAAGTTTGAATAGTTCACAGTGATAGGCAGTGCGATATTTCCTTGCCATCCGAACGACAAATGCTATTGCTGGCACTCGATAGTACCACGACCGTTATATTATGCAAGAATGCCGAGTGTCGACAGCGTTGCGTCACACGAATCACCCAATCACCCAAAATTACTTCACTTATCGAAACCCAAAGCGGAATGAAAATAACGAGGCCGCTAGTAAAGACCAAAGAAGAACGGTTGAGTAAAACTCCCTGGATGCTGCCCCTCGAAGTGTATCCGCATCTCCTATAATCAACAGATGCTACATTAACTCCACGATCAACGAACATTATTACAAACGAGTGCTAAGCACAATGTGAAGGATGCAAAGCAATGCGGTATTCTTAAGAATCTATTGACCATTGCAAAAAATAAAAACAACCACACGATCCCTCGTGACATTGTTGCGTTTCACAAGTAATCCTCGATTTTTTTTACCGAGACCTATGCAAGCATACCCCGCAAACATTGGTTTAATTCACTTTGCAGGAACATTTCGAATAGAAGAAAGCAAGACCTACACCGCCACCCAATAAAAACTGCAAGCTACGGTCCGGGAACTTTGCAAGGCATATCCCCGTAAGCATTGGTTTAAGATCATTTTCAGGAAATAATCCAAATAGATGTAAGCAAGACCATAACGATGCAGATCTACACCGCCACCAGCGGAAAAAGGCTACTGTGCACCACACGCTATCACAAGCACTGCAAACACGATCGAGCATGCATGAGAAAGCTAAAAACCACTTTACCGTAAATGAAAGCAAGCAATCACTTACCCAACTGGAATTCCCAAGCTGGTGACGACATTCGTCCATCTCCTCCTTGACTGTATGCCAAAACACGAAGCTTGTAGCGCACCCCTGGCTTGAGATTTTTGACGATGGCGATAAGTTCGCCTCCTCTCTGCACGATGACATCGTCGTAGGTGCTGAAATCTTGATCCGCTTCCCAATAGCGCACCTATAGCCAATGCACACAAAAATATTCTTGAGAATGCAACACTTTAGTCAGAAGACCTACTTTAGACCTTGTTTAGGTAGCTGAAACGGACTGTTGTGTAAAAATTGACACTGCGTAATACACGGCGAAAAAAGTTTCCGAGACAGGAAACAAAAGCATGCACAATTGATCGTTTTATCGAATATCAAGTGGAAAAAAATATTAAGACTGTTGCATACCAAAATAAGCCTTTTTTTCTAATTTTTTTAAATTTAATTTTGGAAACTGATCGGAACAAATGGCATGTATGAGAACCTAGCATAAATATTCTATTATTTGTTTAAATTTTTTTGTTTATGTATATTCCATTTTATGGAAATATGTCCGTAAAGTTTACCAGACTCTACATCTATAAATTTTACAGACATATTTCCATGAAATGGAATACACATAAACAAAAAATGTAAACAAATAATAGCTTATTTATGCTAGGTCCTCGTACATACCATTTGTTCCTAACAGTTTCCAAAATTAAATAAAAAACTACTTTAGAAAAAAGGCTTATTCTGGTATGCAACTCTCTTAAATGTTAGGGTCATTACACAAGTGGGGGATGGCGATATGTACCTTGAATCCTTGTAGCGGTTCCTCGACCTGCGATGGTGCCGACGCTCTCCACTTGACGGTAATGCTGCTCGGGCTAATCGGAAATATTTCAACCGAGGTCGGCGGTTTAAGCGGAGCTAAACGTTAAAATTTAAAATTAAAGCTCAACAAACGAACACGATTTGAGCAACGCAACAAGATTGTGTTCAGAGACACCCGAATTACAAAATTCCCAACCTGATTTGAACGTTCTCATGATAAACGGCTCGCTCTCCGTTCCACTACCGGCACCGTTAAATGCCATGGCAACGACCGCGTAGTAGGTGTCTGGCTGAAGACCCACAATAAGGGCCCAGTCTTGGATTTCTCGACTCAAATGGTAGGTGGCATCATATTTAGGATCATCGACGTCCCTTCGCCAGTATTTGATCTAAAAATGTTTTACGTTTATTATAAGAACGGGACCATTTCAACGTCTACTTATTTGCTAGGCCGTTGTAATATCGGAGCAGTCGAAAACTATGCATACCCTGTAACCGACAAGTTTGCCACGGATATTTTCTCGGGTCATCGCAATCGGCAGCCAGGAAACGTTGAGCGAAGTGGAGTTGTGCGGCCAGGCAGACACTTGGACGGGGACGGCATTCGGTCCTAAATACATTTATATAGTCTTAGTAAGAGCGATTCGTTCGATGCGCCGCTAATTTTCGAGATATAAAAATTGACTTACTGGCTTCAGCAGAGAAGATCGTCACTTCGTCGCTGACTGGTCCATCGCCCTTGCTGTTCATCGCTTGAACTTTCACTTTGTATTCCTTGTAGTAATTTTTGTCACCCACGACGACAACTTTCAAGCCGACGTTTCCGTTATCCTTGAGATCTTCCTTGCGATAATCAGAATCTCCTCTATCGGCAGGTTTGTAGAAGATGCGATACCAAATGCCCGGAGCATTCCAATCTTGAGGAGGTAGCGGCTACAGGATAGAAAAGCAAGGAAAAAGATTTGTCAAAATTAGAAAAAAACTGCCACTATCAGACAAAACGTCCTAAAATCTGGTTTTCACGAAACGTACCGTCCAGGTGATTGTCAAATCGCCAACGTTTCCACCACCGCCGCCGATATTTTGCGGGAATTTGAACGGCCTGTCTTGTTTTGTATTGTAGGCAGGCGAAGGAGCGCTGGCTTGGCCCGATCCATACATATTCTTGGGAATAATTCTAAATTCGTGCTGAGACCAAGGAGAAAGCATGCTTCCACTAATGATTTCTTGACGGATGCCTGTTGTTGGGTCGATTGAAGGAGTAACATCTTCAAAGGTAAAAAGAAAACGACGTTATCACCAGAATAAATTGAATACAATCACACGCAACAACACATCTCTCGACGTTTCAATAATAATTACAATATTAATTTACAGGGGGGTATACAATTACTAAATACCGTAAATACTCGAATAAACCCTCGGGTGTGTATTCAAAAGCAAGGAACAACGACCCACGGTTTATTATTTGTATTCACTCAAAGTTAGCATCAATAAATTAAAAACGACAAAACCTACCAATAACATGCATCTACAGTACATGAAATTTTATTTGCCTAATATTTCAATAAATGAAATCCCCTATGAACTGTGCAAAGCTATCACAAAATGTGAGGTGCAACAACTTAGGGAATTCCCTTAACCCCAGGGTTTTATTTGAGACCAGTAAAAAACCCTTACAAGAGTATATATCGTATTTGTGGGGACAAGTAGAATGATGGCAGAGGAATTCGTACTTCTATGTAACAAAATACGAAACTTGCCTTTCATGAGCAGAACCCACGTAAGATTCCATCCCGTCCGACCTTCGATATCAAACGAGCTGATCGGTTTTCCGTTGTAGGCTCCGTCCATCCATTGCAGACGTACGTCCCTACCGGCAGTAGAAAAGGTTTGCAGGCCACCGGGTCTACCAGGAGGACCTAAGTAAAAACGAAGGCGGTTGAGAACATCTTTTACTATTAAAAATTCATGACCCAAGCAACTACAGTCACCATCGCTAATCTCTCAAAACCTTACTTCAGTTCAAAACGTTAACAACTACGTCAAATACGATTTATTTACCTTCGACAATGAGCTCGGTAGAAGCCGTTATCTTGTGAACAGGTGTCACAGCCTGACATTGGAATTGCCCCATGTCGTAGAATGTTAAATTGTAGACCACGAGACTTCCAGTTTCCACCCCAGGCACAAAACGTTGATGCGGATAATTGTCGGCTCTGATTCCATTGATCAACCAAACGTAACCGAGATCCAATACGGAAGGCGACTGGACTTCGCAATAGAATTTCAGGGTGTCGTTAACGCGAGCGACAGTTGTGCGTGGTGGACTGCGAGTAAAACTGGGAGGACCTAAAATCGGGTAAAAATCAAGAAAAATTAAACATACGCCCATAATTTTCAATGGCACGTAGCTTATTACAATTGGGAAGATTTGCAAATGCATACGTACGCAAAACATAAAGGTATCCCTCGCTTTCTGCCCTTCCATACTTGTTGATGGCTGTGCACATATAACGCCCTTCATCGCCTATCATAACGCTGTTAATAACTAAAAATCCATTGGGTTGGATGGTAGTTCGACGTCCATCTGGGACAAATGGCGATCCGTTGCGCCGCCATTCGAATTTAGGAGTGGGGGCACCTTCCGGTCTGCAGGCAATGGTCACGTTTCCACCCTCGGCAGCAAAAGTCTCCTTCTCCAACGGATATTTCAAAAAGGACGGGGGTAGAGCTAAACGAAAAAAAGGCAGCAGTTATTTAAAAATTCCTTCGACTACAACGCCGACAATTTATAAAGATCATCATATAATGAAACATACTCAAGACTCGTAGTTCTCCGGAGGAATACGTAGATCCCAATTGATTGGTGGCTTTGCATTGATAGACACCCTGATCACGGCTCGGATTCAAATATCTTATCGTCAGCACGTTCTCCCTAACCAGATACCTTGGCGCGTCATCCGGTTTCAAAACACGACCGAGAAACTCACCGTTTTTGAGCCACTCGTAACGAACCTGAATTGGATTCATTCCCACGATTACTTCTTGCGAAAACTATCAGAATAGGAATAACAAGATCGCTGTCAATTCTCACCTCCGGTATTCCAAACGCTTCACAATTCCAAGAAATCTCGGAACCTTCGTCAGCATGCAAATCTTGCAGCGGAATAGTGAATATTGGCTTGGCTAAAGTAGTAAGCGGAAAGAAAGTTGAAAACTCCGAACAACATGGCACCGATCAAAACAAATTTTCGTTTTTCTAAAAATTCCTTATATCAAGCAATTTATTTTTTCACTAACCTTGAATGCTCAATGTAACAGAAGCCGATATGGAATTCCTTCCATTATTTGCCGTGCACACGTATTCGCCCATATCTTCAACAGCCACTTTGGGAAGCACCAAAACGCGATTGTATTTTGTCATGGATGCGTTAAGAGGTAACTGCGATGCATATCCCTTTCTCGTCCAATTGTACATGGGGACAGGACTGCGGGAAAAACGTAAAAAGTCAGACTGACAAGTTTACAAGCACATGCGAAAGCAAACGATTTCTATACTAACTATCCAAACGCCAGACATTCTAACTGGACATCTTGACCCGCAATCGGTGCCTCGGGAAACGACTTTGGGAAATTGTTGGGAAACTGCAGCTGCTGGTTACTGGCTATTTTGCGAAACAAAACAATAATACTAAATAAATATCCAGCTTGGCTCATAAGTTTGAAAAAAGTGCTTCACTTACAATAAGACTGCACTTCCAGAGTGAAGAACGGTCCGGTACGCCCAGTTCCAGAAACAGAACTCTGAACGACGCAAGAATATTCTCCCCTGTCTATCGTCTCCAGTGATGAGAAATACAAATAACCATCCTGCGAAACAAACACTCGTCTATCCTCGTCCACAAAATTAGGCATGTAATCACGAGCCCAATAATAAATCACACCTAATATGAGAAAAATACACAAAGGTTTTTTTTAAAAGCATCTTAAAAATGTACGATTAGCGTAAAGGAAGAAATTAAATTTACCAGGGTAATGTTGAGGAGGATCGCAATAAATGGCTTTGCCCCAGAACTCCCGACCAGATTCAGTAGATCTTTTAAGATTAAATTGGCCAATGTCTGGAAAAAGATTGCTAAACTTAGACCGATGTACGTTCATTTAAAATTATTGCATCACATGATTCCGCAAAATATGAGCCGCTAAACTTACACCCAAAGGTGAGTTGTGCACTCCGGCTAACGATGACCCCAAATTTATTGCTGGCTTCGCAATAGTATGTCCCGCGATCCACGAACTGCTCCGGTCTGTAGAAACTCAGCGTTCCATCAGACACCGTGATTCTCGGATTTGTAAGAGGGTCAATAGGCTTGGGGACTAGACGATCATTGATGTATTCTTCCTTGAACCAACGGTATACCGGATATGGATATCCACCAGCCAGACACCTTAAATAAAAATTGATTAACAAACAAACACAACCCAAAGCACAGTATAAAAAAATAAAACAGCTACCTGAGGGATACTTCATTAACATCGTTACGAGCAGAGATGTCGTAGACTGCATTTTCGGGTTCCTTAATGAAATAAGGGGCTTTCGAGACACGATCCTTGTCCTTAACGATGAGGCCATAATCTACATTGAAAGTAAAGTGAAGCCTTAAAAATGTGCTTATCTGATGGTGCTAATGTATAACCTAAATTCAAATGCCTACCGTAGCCTCGTTCCTCTCTTGCAATCACGTGTACTAATTCTTTCCGCACTTCACAGATGTACGGATACTCTTGATAGCCTGGTACCTTTAGAAATCCCCAACGACTCGCAGATTCGGAATAACTAATGAAATAAATTTTTTGGGAGTTAAAATCGATATTTCATGAAAGATATCTCGCATAAAATGTTAAATAACGGACGAGTTTTCTTACTTATAGGCTGCAAATTTCATATTAATAAACTGCTGTTGGGGAAGCCAGGCCTGCTCCATATTAATAAATGGACTATCGTTTCCCTGCCACCTCCACTGGTTGTTACCCACGTCAACTCCGCTCGTGTACCATGTCCTATGCTGAGGATCATTTTCTCTGAGCCAATCCAAAATGAATGCATGCTCTTCCATTGTGTCAACACTTAATAAAAATGCTCCATAAAACTGAAAAATTAAGAACGAAATATAGTTTAAATCTATTTGAATAGCTTCATAAAAACGTGGTCGGGGAAGGGATATATGAAATGAATTTACCTGACATCCGCCAAATGCAAGTTCTCTGGACTTAAGCGGTGAGCGAATAAATTTGTAACAGGTGGGACCGTAAAGCACCCATCCTTTCGGGCACTCGGTTTCTTGTCCTAACACGGCTGTAAAAAATCAAGTAAATTCAAATAAGTTAGTGATTATAACAATAGTCAAATGGGTTATATTGCAGTTACATACTTAAGCTTAGGGCAGCACAGCCCAAAAAGATGTAAGAAAATATGAGCTTCATCTAGAACAAATAAATAAACAAATGACAAGAATTAGCTAATTTTTCAACACTTTTGCTAGTTTTAAATAGATTACTGTACATTTTTGATTGCAGAATGCAGAATATCCTTCACCATGAATGTGCTAGCTAGCTATACATATGTAGGGGCCTAGTTGTTTTCCACACGTACAATTATCCTAAATTTGGTGATTGAACATTTTCCCACCCAGATTTCAAAATTCAAATCTTTGCAATTTGAGTAAGTTAAGCTTAGTGAAGGCCAATTTTGCTATGTTGGGTTAGGTTAAGAACTTATGTGTGGGAAAACGTCGTTGTGAGCAAATTTCCTGAAAATGTTCTCTCGAAGAAATTTGTTTAATGTTAAAAATACTAATGGTTAAATATGGGTTTAATTGAATGTAGGCCTATACTAATGCTGGGCTAGTTCTTAAAATTCAATGAACTAGACAACTAGTGTTAGCATAGACAAATTACTACATGTAGTGTTTGGTATTCAGTGATTCATCAGCCTCACCTTGTGAGGTTTGCTCCTTCCTCTTAATTTAATCAATTTAACAAAACTTTGGAAAGTTTCGTTAACTAGCTGACTATAAAACGACGAAGAAACTTTCAAATAAATCAGAGTTTAATTTTTCGATTAGGGCCTAATTCTATTATTTATAGTCACTATTGTAGTCAAAATATGAAGTCGCATGCCTATAAGACCTTTAAACTTGCATGCCTACAGAGGGGAATTACAATTTCAAGAATATGGAGAAAGCAATTTCACAAATCCATTCATTTGTAATCTATAAATTACTATACAAATAAACTTTAATAAGCAAATTTTTTGAAAACAAAATTAGGCCTAACTATAGCCACGCCTTTTCAAATTCCATACACCTGCACAAGTACAGGTGTGCAAAACATTACCACGTTCATTTTAGCGACTGAAAACGTTACATCTAGATTAATTTCATGCCAGAAATGTTTGTATTTGAACAATCGATAACATTTATAGCAAAAATAACGCTTGAAACGCCGATAAGATAAGAGAAATAACTTACTTTTTCGTAGTTTTCAACTAGTCGTCATTATCGTTGGATTTCAGACCTCGCCCTGAGAAGTGAGAACGACGAATGACGTCACGCAGAAATTCCTTCTACCCTGAACGCTCCTTATGGAATCCTAACCAGGAAAGAATAAACAGGTTAGAGCGCTTTAGCTAAATACGCTTTAGAAATGCCGTTCTACATACACCTTGCGCAAAAGTTATTAGGGGCCACTCATAAAATACCATCCACCAATTTTAGATAAATAAACTTTGAGAACTTTTTATGCAGAAAAAAAGATAAAGAGGTTTGGCAAAATGTTGTTAGTACTAATTTTTTCTTATTTATATATTGGTAATAGGAAATTTGCCCAAATAAAAAATTGCGCACACTTAAGGCCTCACCTATTAAGGCTTAATGTAACCTAAAAAACTTAATCGACATATACAGCGCAGTCTCGGTGATTGATCGACCCTGTGATAATTCAAAACACTCAGTAATCCGACCATGATAATCCAAAACACTCGGTAATCCGACACTTTTTTGACGATGAGAAAAATTGTTGCTCGAATGCAACTTGGAGTGCTTAAAAAATGTTACAAAACAAACTATAGCATTACAGCTGATGTTTTTAAGCCAAACGATATGCAGTAGGCGAGTACACATGGAATCATGTGTACGTGTAAGCCTACATGTATCCGCAATCTGTTCTGCTAATCCGACAGTTTTTAGTCCAAATGATGTCGGATTAACAAGGCTGCACTAGCTGTAGTGCCAAATATGAGGGTGTGCGGAGTTTTCCTTGTGCGTAACATTCCAATCCCCGCTTTAAAGCGATTAGAAAACAATCTCTTGACCAGTTTCATCAAAATTATTAATATTTTTAACCCTCATATAAATACATATTTTTGATAATAATACTTAATAATAAAAAAAATAATAAATAAACGTTTGTCATTTTTTTCTTCAAAATACATGTACAATGTATGTATGCAGTTATAGTACGTACGAGTAATTTTTAAAATTTAAAAATTGACCCATTTAGTGGGTCATTTTGACCCTTTAGGATCCATTAAAGAAGGTAATGAATTACCTACAAGGTACGTAAAAAAATTACCAAACTGCACCTTTATTATTTCAGCACTTTCATACAGTTTTTAATAATAAATATGAAAACGTGAGTGGTTTTTATAAATACATGTATACATAAGAGAGAATATGGCTAGATGACACAATTTCCCTGGCTAAAATGATAATCTTGTCCTTGTCACATAAACAAAATGAAATAACAAATGCCACGATTTTTCTTAAAACTTAAAAAAGGCCGAATTTTGTCATTATGATGATACAGGGTGCCTCAAATCAGGCTAGCTAGGATTGCCAGCATAGCAACCATTTTGATCTTCCACACATCATCTGAGGTTATGGTAGTGCAAATGGGCGTTAATAAAGTACAAGACTAGTCATTAAAATTGCAAAACCATCCAAATGCAACAGGATCGAGTCAAGGACCTTTAATTAGCACTCCCACGAATCATTTCAACCAAGCTCCATTTTTTTTTCACCACAATTTCGTCCCATTTTCGCTGGTGCAAAGGCCGAGTTTTGGCCAGTTGAATTTGGTGGATTTGCAATCTTTCATAACAGCGTTGCTGCGGTCAGAAGGCAAATTAAGGGAGCAAGGTTTCTTGATAAACAATATATACCGAGTACACATGTGAATAAAAAATCGTGATTAACTGTTGAGAAAAAAAAAGTGAAACCATAAAGCGTTGAGTAATCATTTTAAGGATGGGTGGGTGGTCTTGCATTAACCAACAACAACAACAGTAGGAAAATTTTCACGCTAAAAATCAAGACCAAACTATAAAGAGGTTGACTGCTGAGATCTGACAAAATGATATTTGTTTGTTCCTCATGGTTTTAGATTAACTGTTTAATTTTGTACAGCGCTATGTCCAAGGCTATCAATAGCTGCAATTATCAAGTCATTCTACGGCTTCATGCCATTGGCTACATCCAGGGGTTTGTACTACCCCTAGACAAAGAGTATATAAAGACGACTGTGCTTCATCCAAAGCTATCCACAAACTACTTGTCTACTCAAAACTTGGACACGAAATTTGATTTGCTGAGATTTAGTAAAACGCTGCAAGATGAAATTCCTGGCTATTTGCGCTGTATTACTTTGCTCCACTGCTTTTGTAAGTATATACCAATATATTGCTTATTTTTAACTCATTAACAACCTAGAATGTTACTTACTTAACATAAGAAATCTCACAAATTATCAATAGCTTGGTAGATGATTTTAAAACTAAACTTCATACTTTTAAATTGTTTTTACGTAAAGGTTTTAATGCATGCCAATTTTTAATAAATTAATTCAAACTTTTGATGTATGGGGCCGCCTAAACTTTAGGTGTTGCCATCATTGAGAACTTTATGACATACCCTGCCCAAATGAAACATGCAACGAGTTTTATGAGGCAAACAATGGGAACACTTAAATTCTCAGTGAACTTTTGGGACTCTATGGCAAGAGTTTCTTAATAATTAAATTTTATGAGATCATAATCTAACAAGAATATGCACAACAAGATCCCATAACCTCATCAGAAGTGTGGTATTATACAATAAGATTTTTCACTAGGGTGTGCCCTTGAAATCAAATTTCAGCACAACATGTGAATACTTCCAAAAAATGAAGCAAAAAAGTCTGAAATTGTGATGCACCCATGTGCAATACAGTGTCAGCCTAACCAACACTGAATAAATTTATTTCAATGTCATAGTGCTTTGTTTTTAACTTTTTTTTTTGTTATAGTGACTAACTAAATAGAAGTTGTGGCACGTTCGAAAAAAAAAAATGGATAAAGTATTGAAAAAAATCAAATGTTCAATCTTATAGGCTAATAGCAGGGGTGCCATTTTGCATTTTTGGAAGGGCCCAAAAAAATCCATCTGATAATCCCAGCTCACTTACACAAGCTCACTTCCAAATTAAAAAATTGAAATAGGTGCATCTACTGTAGGGTTAACTCTGAAGCCCCCATTTAATGTCTAAAATCAGTAAAATGTGTTATTGAATTGAAAGGAAGCAAAAGACCCACTTTGTGCTAACTGTCGAGACCATTGAAAACCATGGCAACCAACTGCAATGGCGCTTCTGGTTACGTTAGGCATGTTTTATCAACATCTCGGGAGGGCATAACAAAATACAAAAATTGAATAAAAAATATTGTTAAAATATCATCATGTTAACCTCGAAATTTTGAAATGAGATGTTAACTTTGATTGGCCTTAAGGGCAGCCTCTAATTGAAAATGGGGCTTCGGTTGACCTGCATTTTTAGTGGCATCTACCTACTTATTAGTACTTTTTTCATATCTGTATTTTTTTAAATTTATAATATATCATACGTTTTCAGGTATTGGCCGATTTCGATGACAATTTACCTTGTGACACCGACTTGGATTGCAAAACAGACGAATGTTGCGTGCTGTCATTTCTTGGAGATATCAAAGTGTAATTTAAAAAGCAACCAGTATTTATTAAATCCCTTTACAATTAATTAGTAGTCTTTTATTAATTACAATATATTCATTCAGGTGTCGGGAAATAGGAGATGATCATGGAGACCTTTGTGGAGGACAGTACTTTTGCCCAATTTGTGGAAGAA
>JAQGCC010001334.1:0-24548 GCA_034698905.1 Xestoiulus laeticollis | reverse complement strand
CGTGCGAGTACCTGCTGCCACCTAGTGGCGTATTTTAGTTTTTAATTTTTTAAAAATTCCCTATAAATGAGAAAATTTACGAAATTTTGATCATGCAGTAAGCTACAAAAATACTGCATTTTTATCAATTTTTATCTTTGTCTTATAGAAAGTATAGTTTTTTTTTAAAAATAGGTTTTAAAATTTCCCCATAGCAAAACATGCAAATAATTTACTAAATTTAATTTGCAAAAACAAAATACTACTATCAAACACTTATCAAAACACGTTTTTCAGCAACATATTGGAGGTTAAAAATGTTGCATTTGTATATTACCAACTGATCAAAATAACTAAATATAGCACACATTCTGCAGTTTTAAAAACCTTAATTTAAGCAAGTAAAATAATAATAATAATTCGTAGAAAAACTTAGACTATATGACATACTATCTGATCTAAATAATGACACTCATTTTAGATATATAAATGTTTATAATTCCATTTGTTGTTTTTTCAAGGGATCAATATGGAAGCTGTTAACCCTCAGCTTTTTTTTGGAACTAGTTAATACAGTGCCTTTTATAGTTACAGTAAGTGTTTTCAATTAAAAAAAGATTTCTGGCTAGTTGCATGGCCATGATTTGCTGTTCCCATTTTCCCAAACCCCCATTGCTTATCTCAAAGTCAACGGTCATCAAGTTGGCCATTAATTTTAACGCAGAATAACAATTAAGCGTCCCCTGATGTTTTCTCAGATATCATTTAAAAGAAAGTTCAATATAAATGTGTTATTTCAGCTTTATAACATATATCCATGGAAAGATATTTTCATCCCAGTGTTCCTAAACTGCTGGCTAGCCAAGATGATATTAGGTGATATCTTCGTAAGTGCGTTAGAAAAATTACTAGTGTTATTTAGTCACGCAGGGGATATCCATAAATGGCGTCAGGGTCGGTACGTGACATCATTCATGGATGGTCCCTTGTTAAATCGTGAAAATTCTGTGCTAAAGCTATTAGAGCAATTTTTACACCATTTTTATTTTTCAAATTTCATTCCAGAATCACCAATATTTCCAAAGCTCACAAACAGCTTTCTCCAAACAAGTTACTTTAGTGATGACGACTTTATTCTGTTTTGTATTTACTTGGTGAGCGTTTAGACCTTTCACAGGGTGACCATAAATGACGTCGCCCAATATTGGCTCAAAAACCTGTGTGTGCCCTTTTCCTTAACATCACATAGGGCATACGACATTGCTTTTGTTTTAGATGATGGACAATAGGCAGATCCACATAAATAACTGCACATTTTAACCATATTGACACCATGACATTAATTACCTGAAGAAATTTAAGGTCTTATTGTTTGGCATTCCAAAGTATGGTTCAATATGACGTCATTTATGGTCTGGAAACACCCCATTGATGTCCATTTCTGTTTTTAAAATATTAACAAAAGTTGTTCTCGTTTTTCATTCATTTATTTTTATCCTGGTTTCAGTGCCTGCGGCTTCCAACATATACAACGGGGTGGACAGAGACAGTTTAATATTCTAGAATCCATATATTTTGTAATTATTAGCTTAGCGACGGTAGGATACGGTGATGTCGTGCCTGACATTTGGCCATCGCAGCTTTTCGTTATCGTTATGGTGGTGGTGGCTTTAATCGTTATTCCTAGACAGGCAAGTTTTGGATATTGCGTGCACATTTTCAGTGTGGTAATCATTTGGCGCCATTGCAATTTGGAAGCACGAGAAGGCATTGGAAATCGCTCACAAATATTCATTGGCGCCATCTGACCAACTGTCCATGCATCCTATCAATTTCCACACCAATGCCTTAATCACCAAAACTTTTCCACAAAAAAACAATAATCTAAGGTGAAAGGTTAAATCTGCAGATCTTTCGTTGCAGCTGGAGAGCTTGGCCGTGACGTGGCTGGAACGGCAAAAGCGCGGAGGAAGTTTCAATGTTTCACACGTCTGCGCAGCCAAAGACAAGCACGTGGTGGTGTGCGCCACATCGCTCAGCGACGACATGTTGCGGGATTTTGTTTCCGAATTTTACTCGCATCGTCATCTACAGGTAACAGATTAACACCACATTAGCCTCCTTCACGTGAACGCTGATAAGCACAAGCCGGCAGCGCTTTTTGCCTCGTAATTAGATGCGCGCATGATCAGCGCATGCGCACATCTCATTATGCGTGAAAAGCGTTGCCAACTGGTGTGCGCCACCTCGCTCAGCTACGACATGTTTCGGGATTTCGTTTCCGAATTTTACTCGCATCATCATCTACAGGTAACAGAACAGCACATTAGCCCCCTTCACATTAGCGCTGGTAAGCACAACCCGGCAGCGCTTTTTGCCCCGTAATTAGATGCACGCATGAACAACGCATGCGCACATCTAATTACGCGTGAGCTGGAGGTCAAAAGCGCTCGCGTGAAGGAGCCTACTGTTAACGGCTGAAAACCCAACCTTAATTGGATATTCCTTACCCTGTAATGATGCTCATGTCAGCAGGTGTTTTCAACACGGAGGACTACGCCCCAGAAAATGTCATTTTACATCATTTTTTTTTATTTCAATGTCAGTGATGGCGTCATGGTTTCTCTTCTTTCAGGATCACTACGTGGTGATTATGACGCCGACCGACTTGGACCCAGCCTGCAAGCAGATTTTTCAGAATCCTCTTTGGTCGCAAAGGCTACTCTACTTAAAAGGATCATGCTTAAACGATAAAGATTTGCTAAGGACAAAGTGAGCAGCATCTAATTCGCAATAGATTCTAACCTCGAAAAGTGTGGGCCAATTGTTGTCCTCAAAACAAACCAGTTTGATGACCTTTGATGACAACCATGTTTCTGAAAACTCCAATGACCACCTGGGGTCTATTTGATCTCAAAAGTTTTTAAATGCATGGATGGCTCATTTGAATTAAAACTAATCATGAACTACTTTCTAAAATCGTTTTTCATGAAAAAAATGTATACTACAAAATTTATATATATAAAACAAACTATCAATAGCACACATAAAAAATGAAGTCAGTTGATCCTTCATGAAAAAAAAAAAAAAAAAAATAGTTAGTGCCATAAACATAAACATATTTCAGATAACTACCTGATATATGGAAAACCAAACTGTTGAAATCAACATTTTGAATAAAAAAGGTTACATAGACCCCAAAGTGGTTTCTCACAAAACGGACCCTCAAAAATCTCTGATATACTGTTGAAATATTACAAAATCTCATTTTAATATACAAACTAATTGTTCCTAACCCAAATTTTACACATGACGTTTCTGCTTACAGAATGAAGGAGGCAGATGCCTGTTTCCTGCTAGGAATAGATAATGCGTTGGATAAAGAAACAGCTGTAATCATAAGCTTTAGATTAATGTGTAGAGTCGATCTATAAAAATAAAAACCATGGATTGCATTGCTCATTATTGGTACATTTCAGGATGCCCACACCGTGCTGCGTTCCTGGGCCGTGCAAGATTACGCTCCCAGCGTGCCCCAATACGTGCAGATCTTTCGTCCAGAAAACAAAGTCCACGTCCAATTTTCCGGTATTCGTGTTTGCAATATAAGCGAAACTATAAAAGTGCAACGTGTCTCAACAAATAGTTAAATCCAATTCCGTTTCGTTTCTTTCAAGAGTTCACGACGTGCGAAGACGAGTTCAAATATGCCATGTTGGCCTACAATTGCATGGTCCCTGGTTCTTCCTCTCTTTTCACATTGCTGCTGCACACTTCCAAAGGCCAGTAAGTATTGAAACAAATATTGGAAATGGAGATTGCAGCACATTTTCAAAAGCAAAACCTTCAGAGGTCTTCATTTGTAATTTAAATGCTTTGTGAGATGTCTAATTTTGCTTTTAGAGAGGGGCAAACGTGCGAAGAAGCTTGGCTGAGATTATATGGCAAATGCTCGGGGAACGAAATCTACAGCATCCTCCTAGGAGACAGTGTCATTTTCGGGGAGCACGAAGGCCAGACATTTACCTTTGCCGCAGAAACGGCTCACCACAAGTGTGTATTATTGCGATCATGTCAAATTCCAATGAAGAATTCAATGAATTCAATTTTCCCATGCCATGGTGCATTTAGATTCGGAGTGACATTGATAGGGGTTCAACCCACGGACACGGAGGAGAACCTGATCATGCTAAACCCAGGCAACGTCCACGTTTTAAAACCAACCGACGTATTATTTTACTTGAGCGTCACCAGGGAAGAAGACATGACATTTTTGCTATATAAAGACAAAGGGCAGGACAATCCGGTCATGGAAATGGAAGACGAAATTGCTAAAGGTATATACAACTTCTTACAGTCACGTAAAAGCAGAGAAGGAGGATCTCACCTCTTTTTCTACATTCCATTCTTGTAGGAATTGTTTTTTCAAATTCTTTCACGAAAGTGATCCAAAAATTCGAAACACTAGACCCATGTCACCTGTTTGACAAAATCAGAAAATAATTGTACACATGCCTCCTGCCCCTTGAGTTGGGCAAACCATACATACATAGGAGTGCACCTGGGTTGCTGTGATCTGGGTGATCAAAGAATTTATTCAAACGAAGACAAGATAGAATTCGTGAATATAACCCCATAACGTAGAATTCGTGAACATATCTATTATATAACCCCATAACGTGGTATCGTGGTCATTTCCACTATTACCAACGGATTTTCCATACATTTTGTATAGATCCAATCCCTGCCAATCAATTGGTTACTGCTAAAGAATTGCATAGATGCCCTCTTCACATATAAAAGCATCACAAGATTATTGTAAAAATCCATGTAAAAGTTCTTAATTACACATAATTTAGATATGAACGGGGTGGACATCGAGGCCAATGGCAACGACAAAGAGGTCAAACAGAATGGAATCAGCCACAAACCGAAGGAATCCAAAGAAACCGATACAACCTCAAAATATTACGGTAACCTGTTATTTTGAAATTGGCAAGTTCATGTCATATAATGCAAATAAAATACATGTGCAAAATTAAGCATTGTATCCAAATTCCAGATGTGTGGGCAGCGAAGAAGAAGAAGGAATCAAGGTGGATAAGACAATGTGAGAAAATACCGTACGTTTGCTGGTCGTGCATTCGCTTATGAGAACCAGCCATTACCTTTTTTTTTATAAACTGATGCGTAAAAGATGGATTTAAACCTCAGAACAAATGAAAAATAAATACAACTTTGCTTGTGTTCATATTTGCAGAGTAATCACGGATTATCCCCAGGTCACCCCTTATATCGGCACCAGCCCCACCCTTTGCTACACCATGAAGACAAAAAAGCCACTTTGCTGCTTGGAAGTCGCAAAGGTTAGTCTTGCAATAATAGGTGGCTGAACAGCCTTTAGGAGGCTGGAATGTCATAGGAATTTTGTCAACATTTTCAGCCATGTGAGCACAGCACCGTGGCCAACATCAGCGAGTACAAATGGGGAAATCCCGCAATCATCTTGGTCACCGAAATAGCCAGCGGTGCCATCTTCAATTTCTTGGTACCCTTAAGGACCCATTATCATATGAAATCGGAACTGAGACCTATCGTACTGCTGCTGGGGAAAGCGTGAGTAACATATGTTAAGGACCTGTAGGCACATGCCCCAAATATTGGGCGACAATACAAATAAATAGTAAAATAAAATAGCAAATCATAATAAAATGCCTCTAATACTCCAGATGATTTTTGGAAGTCCTGTTTAAGGCTCATTACCCTCTGCAGCAAGCCCTAGACCTGCAATGTTAAATTTTGATAATTTTAAAAAGCCATTTATTACATAACTTATAAAAATAAATTAATAAAAAAATTGCTCAATATTCATCTAGTTTTGGTGCATCCATCTGGATATTTTTTAAGAATGTATTTCCTCCAGTTATTTTTTAAACGAATGCTTTTTGAGAGGTTGTAGTATCATCATTTGGCCGCTAGGGGTTAACAATAGTGTCCCATCAAAGACACCCCTATGTCAAATACATGCAATTATGAGTTTATCCTGTTGAATTTAACGAAATGAAATAGCCAGCTGGAGGCAACAAAATGTACTTCATTTTTCTTCATAAATTTATTAGTGAATATTGAGCAAAATATCGAGATTCATTAATTTATTAGCATAAGCCATGGAGAAAATAGTTTTTGAAAATGATGAAAATTTAACTTTGCAGACATAAGGCTTGCTCCAGAGGGTAATGATCGAAAATCATAAAATAAATCTAATAATGTCATGAATAACTTAAACAAATTGCCTGTAAAATTTTTTTAGCAATATATAATATTCACAAGCATATTTTTAATTAAGAACATTCTTTTAAATTTATATAAACAATTTTTATAACTACAAATCCAATATCGGGCACCGTGATACATAATAATTATAGGCCCTAAAATTGCTGTTATTATTTAGGCCAACGCAAGCGTTTTTGGATTGCATCGCGTGGTTTCCATTGGTCTATTGGCGTCAAGGCACAATTGACAGGTAACTTTTGCTTTAATATTTTAGGATTAGCTATATGAAATTCATTTGAAACAAGCTGTTGCATCATTTCCCAATTAATTATCGACGTGCAGATAATTATAAACACTTTCAAAAGAATTTTCAGCTTAAAATATGGAAAGAAATATTTTTAATTAGATTACTGATCCAAAAGTTCAGACAGACGATCAAATATCGATTTGAATCTTTTTTAAGCGTGGACGATCTCCTGTTGGCCGGTATCAACTTTGCCGAGAATGTCGTGGTGCTCAACAAGGAAAGCGAAACGTCGAAAAACGGCGAAGAGGACATGTCCGACTGCAACACCATTGTGGCCGTACAAACCGTGTTCAAGCAAGTTTCACCTACCATTTCATCAAACTTTCACAATGGTCTTACATTGTCAGGAAATTTCAGCCTAAAATTCAATTTTGAAAATTGCTATCTAGAAAATTTGCCATAATACTGTGACAAATATATCAAATTTACGAATATAATTTATTAATCACAAGCGCATTTCTGAAACTACATTAAAAAAATCACAAAATCATTTTATACAGCAAAGGGAGCTTAGCGAACGCTTTGCACTTTGCAAATATTTTTATCTTAATAAATATTATTATTATGCTGATCATCAATAATGAGTGGGAATATTTTTCTAGGTTCTATCCGAGCATCAAAATGACAACTGAACTGTCCCAATCTAATAACATGAGATTCATGCAATTTCAAGCGAAAAACGCATACACCCTCTATTTGGCCGACGTTGAAAAGGTAACATATTAAGGTTTGCTACGAGGGTCTGTTGCAGATGATATTGCCCTATTAACATTTTTTCCCCCACATTTGAACCACCAGAGAGAAAAATCAAGAGGATCAAACATTTCGTTCATGTTTCGGATGCAATTTGCAGAAGGCAGTGTGTTCAGCGCTAGCATGGTGGACACTTTACTCTACCAGGTATGGCATTACCCTAGTGTGCTGTCCAATTTTTTGGACAAAATTTCTTAAGATTTACAAGAAACTCAACAATTTTTCAGGCTTACGTAAAAGACTACCTCATAACAGTGGTCAGATTGTTGCTGGGAATCGACCAGACACCAGGATCCGGATTTTTAACATCAGTAAGTTCAGCACACCAGTTGTTGGACAGTCCCTAATGAGGGGTTTTCGCTAGTTTTCAATAAGTTCTCACATCTCTTCAAACAGCTTCCAATAACCAAAGAGGAGCCCTGGTCATCCACTTACGGGACCATGTTCCACCACCTTTGCTCCTCATCTGGCGACATTCCAATCGCAATTTATCGCACTCACACTGAGCCCGAAGTGGTAATAATTACACGAGACACTGGCAATTTTAAAAAACTTGAGCAATCGCCAATTGCCCATAACTGGTATTTTCCTCTCCTTAATTTCAGTTCATGGCAGACGAAACAACCGGTAAAAAGAAGTATCCTTCAATGCAACGCAACGAGAAAACTGAAATCAATAACTTGATACGCTCACGGATGACCAACCTGGCATTGAAAGGGGAAAAATTCAGTGAGTAGCTACCGTTTCAGATGAGGTCTCGAAACATTTCAGTGGATATATGCTTTTACATGCTATATAACGAATATTTTTGTGGAACGTTCAGGGATAGGTGAATCGACCAAGAATAAAGTTTCTTATGTGATAATAAACCCAGACACCGAACTGGATCTTGAAGCTGGAGACATAATGCAAGTTTTTCTAGTAACTGGCTGCAACATTTGCTATTTAATCACCCAATAACAAAATATGAATAAAAGCTTTTCGGTTAAAACTACTCGCATCGTTAGCATTCGAATTGCACCTTGCAATTTGTCTCGTTACATTAAATAGCTTTTGCATAAAGCAATTAAACATTGTTAAGCAGGAATTAAAAGCAATTGTTGCAATTAAATTTATCACGACGACTGCACAACTGGCTGAAAGTACATTAGCATGTTGATATTTTTCAGATACGTGATTAAAGCAGTGCCGACATCGTGTACGTTCCGCTAGCATAATATTTTCGGAGATGCGGAACGCGTTTCTAATCCAATGAAAGAATGTGTACATTTCTGTAACTCATTCTCCAGAGGCAGCAGCAGCAATTACCCCTGTAAATATTCCTTCATTAGCCGAAACTTGGTGAATTCTGTAATTATCGTTTGGTATCAATTGAATAAAATATCAATAAATTGTAAATTTAATGTCTTGCTGCATCAATGCATGGGAATTATCGCTTGTAAAAAAAAACCCCGAAAGTTTGCCAGACCCTCAACAATTATAAACATATTTCCATGAAATGGAATATACATGTACATAAACAAAAAATTTAAACAAATAATAGAATATTTATGCTAGGTCCTCGTACATTTGATTTTTGTTCCTATCAGTTTCCAGAATTAAATTAAAAAATAATTTAGAAAAAAAAGGCTAATTCTGGTATGCAACCCTTTAGCAATATGCTTTTGCCAAGCTGTAACCATTGTTGGTGTTATTTACGATTTGTTTCCGTGCGTACACCACGCGCTGAATGATTCGCACGAATGTTTTCATAAAATGTGCGCTGAATTATTCGATGAATATTCGAGCGTAATGGCAGCTCGGTGAATGATCGTCAATATGTGCATGCGCAATTACAAAAGCCCTGCTACCCTGACGTCCCGCAGAAACTGGCCTTTAACCACCTGACAAATTTAATTACTCTGCATTTAATTGTAATTGAATGGAAAATTAAAATGCATATATAAAACAACCCATACCCACTCAGTATTACGGCAACTGCCAAAAACGTTCTCCCTCATGGTCGTGTTGCTCAAGCCATACGAAAGCCAGCTGCTTCCTCCGCTTCCATCGCTTTATTGTACCTATACTCCATGGCCCACATATTCTGGATACTACGACGAATCACGCTATTTTGGTATCTCAGCTGCGGAAACATTTTAACTGCCTTGGACGAACGCAGTACAGTGTTTGCCGCCTCCATTTCGGCTTGCTGAATGCTAGAAATACAAATCAAAGACTCCGCATTACACACACACATTTTCTCGTAGATTTTCAATTTAAGGAATGATTTGCTTCTAACCTGTGACCCTTTCCCTGAGCAAGGCGATCGCCTCGAAAGTAGACTGCCACCGTAAAAGTACGCGTATTGGTTGGACCTTTACATTCGATCACCCTGAAATTTTAAAGAGAAAAATTTAAGGCAATCAAAGAAGATGAAAATCGACAGTAAAACACTCTTCAAAACTTGCTTATAAATAGGAATGTCAGGTTCTCCGCCATCCATAGTCCTCAGTGTAAGGCAGCACTGCTGCAACTTAGACTTAGGGTCATTCCAATCTTGGAACATAATAAAGCGCTGTGGAAAAAAATGTAATTTTGACAATTTTAAAGAAGAACTACGATGAATTCAGTTGAACAAATGTCTATAAAATAATTTCCTCCAAACGGAGCGACTCGTCTGTCAGCTCCATAAGCACTCACCTGAAGCCTTGGAAAGAAGCACACCTGACAGAATGTTCGGCAATGATCTACTCCTTTATCAACATACAGGGCTCCCAAGACAGCTACATATTAAAAACGGAAAAGCAATACACATATCAGAATATTGCATGCCGTCAGTTGCCTTAGCCTCAGGCCACATTAGGCTGGAAACGCGCGTTTGGCTAGCCTCAAACAGGGCATCGAATTTAATTGAAATTCTAGAATTATAAAATTTGCACATTAATATCTCATGCCAAAATTCTTTTTTTTTAATTAAAAGCCTTGTTTGAGGCTAGCCAACCGCGCGTTTCCAGCCTAGTGTGGCCTGAGGTTAACAGAAAATTGGAACAAATTGTTGCCTTCTAACAGGTCAGCCCTATCTTTCGTTCGAAGTTCATCCTTCGGATAGGCATACAAGGCATAGTTCACCATCCCCAGGTCGCTACAGACGACTGATTGAGTCCGATTATTGACGAGGGAACTTCGTAACAACTAAAACACGAGAGATTCAAGGTGATACATTTCAAAGGACGAGAGGATCCGTAATGGTAAAGTGTTCACAATACCGATAGATGTCCTTCGTGGTGCTCCGGAAAGAACTTGAAAAGGTGTTCGGAGGCGACCAGCTGGAGGACGGTGTCGCCAAGGAATTCGAGACGTTGATTGGAGCCAAGCGTCAGATTGTTGTAGCCCACGCTGCGATGAGTAAAGGCACGAGCCAGAAGGCGTATGTGCTTGAATTCAACACCGATTTCATCCTCAAATTTGGTCAGTTTCTGCAAGAAGTTTTTAATCTCAAAATTCAGGGTTTCATTTCTTGAACACTTGGACAAATGGAATCTACCAGGACATAGCATAAATATTCTATTATTTATTTAAATTTTTTGTTTATATATATGTGTATTCCATTTTATGGAAATATGTCTGTAAAGTTTACCTGACCCTCTACAATTATAAACGTTATAGACATATTTCCATTAAATGTAATTTACATATACATAAACAAAAAATTTAAATAAATAATAGAATATTTATGCTAGGTCCCCGTACATTTCATTTGCTCCTAACAGTTTCCAAAGTTAAATTAAAAAATAATTTAGAAAAAAAGGCTTATTCTGGTATGCAACCCTCTTAAGCATTTCTACTAACTTTTAATAATGGAACATATTCTATCCACTGTCTGTCTCCATCTGGTTCTTGCTCTTGAATTGGATGAGGCGGATAATTCACCCAGATATCCAATAGTTCCTCAGCGTTTGGAGAACCCCGAAATAATGCCGATGAAAATACTTTGTCCACAACTTCTACACCACTGTCTAAGAATAGCGCACCTGGAAGATGTTATGCAAATATAATTGCAAAGTACTATATAATTGGTTTATTGATTGGAAAAAAAAATAAAAATAAACACTCATCTTACCCATGAGAGCTTCAAAACAATTTGCCATCGCATGCCTAAGTACGAGATCGTGGCACAAATCTGAACCATGAGCATAAAGCATATAATTGTCCAATTCCAATTTCTGCAGGGAACAAATAACAAATAATCGGAATGGAGAATTAATAAGCAAAAAATCCGTATTGCTTTATAAAACACCACTCTTAGAATTGTGTAACTCCAAATTGTGTAAGCAACCTCATACCTTTGCAAGTACAGCCAAATGCTGATTCTGTACGAGAGCCGCTCTGTAAGTGGCAAGCCCACCTTCTTCGATGTCGGGAAACAAATGAAACAGATGTATGCTGTAAATTATTTAAATGAGGGTTTATTAAATCAAGTTGTGGATACACTCGAATGCTAAACATGAATTTTGTTCTCCGTATACCTGGACAAAAATTCGACAACCGCATCGCCAAGGAACTCAAGTCTCTCATTGTGGATGATGCGCGATGGCGACTCATCAATCTTGCCAAACCTCGACATAATATTAATAAGAGTAGTAATGCCTGAAACATTCAGAATCATAGTCTCAAATTATTGAAGACCACAAAAAAAGTAACTCCAACACTATCACAAAAACCCAAATAAACAGCACGTGTACCTCTTTTCCTAGTGTTTAGATAATGAATCTTTCGATCGCCATACTCTGGTTGTCTGATACCGCAATTTGTAAGAGAATTTCGAGCATGGTCAGGGTTGGTCCCATAGTTTTCTCGGAAAGAAGGATGCGTGAATGCCAGCTAAATTAAAGGCAATAATTTAGTGAAATTTAAGCAAAAAAAAAAAAAAATGGCAATTTCGTTTGCAACGCATGTTATTACACTTAAAAACAGTCATTGTAACCTGCAGTAAAAAACGATCCTTAAATCTATGCCCAATTTTTTCTTCCAACACGCTTAAAGATCGGTGAAACCGAAGATGGCAAACCAAGACCGGTAAAAGCATGGCGTGCTGCAAATAGCAATCGACCATTATTATCTTTAAAATTCAACAAAAGTAAAACGAGCAAACGGTGAAACAAAAATGAGCCGCATAATGTCACGCACTTGAATTACGTCGCACATAATCCCGGTCCTGAAGAACCCTTTGCTGCTAACAACAACCGTAACATCGCGCTTGAGTTTGCTTTTAGTTCGCATTTCCTGTAATCGCATCTCCTTTTGCATTAATTTGTGCCTGTCCGGGTACATAACTTTGGCCTTGTTGGCCAGCAAATGTCGAAATTTAACGTATGCACGCCAAGCTTTCTGATAGCTAAAAATACAATCGAAAATTGGCGCATATAATCGAGTGATCAGTCGGCTATTAAATAGGAATTAAAAATAGTAGCTTACATTGGATTGCCAGCATAGCTCAGCTGCAAAGGACGAATGCCAAAATGAATAATTTCGGGATGTTTCAATGGAACAGAGTTTGTCGCATCACGATCGAGCTGATCTACTCGCAGCGAACTGGGTTTCTAAGTAATAATCAAATTCATTTTAAAAAAGTTAATAACTAAAAATAAATGTGCGATTCAATATTTGGGCAGAGGGGAAAAAGCCCGTACCTTGGATGGGTGTGTGACAATCATTCCCTTCACTTCATCAGCAAAGTTTTGCCATTCGTGCTGACTCCTTGTCATCAATAACGGGAGCTCAGACTCCTCTACGAGAGGTTTTGAGCTTGCCATGAGATATGATATTACTTCGTTCATCGAAAGGATTTCTTTGCCATTGTCTGCAATTTATAAGATGCGCAATGAATTATTGCCCTTACTTTCCAAAACCATTATACTAGAAACTCCATTGACATTAAATTCATGCAGTAAAGAACAGTAAACGTTGCATCACCTTCTAAAGCCCTGGCAAATCTGGGATAGAAATGGAAGCGCTTGCATCCCGTAGGATCATTGTGTGCTCTCAAATCCAAATCCACGAGCTCTAGTATCTCCCTTAAAAGATAATCGGAAAGCAGTTCGGCGCCGCGAATGGTGAAATTCGATGGGTATTGATCCTCGATGTAATGAATTCCATATTCAATATTAAAACGAATGACCCTGCACGTTGGCAGCTTCTCCAACGGATAATGGGAGAACAACGAAAAGCCTTCAAATATGAACTCGTGCCCATCATGTGCTATGACAGTGGGTTCTTTCACCTAATTTTATTTCAATAAAAAATGACATGGGATCAAAACAAGTCCAACTTATGCAAAGCTTCTCTTACAGAAACAATAAAACAAGTACCACAAGTAAGGGCTCGTTCAAATTTGCATTGATACACATAATAGAAAACCTACCAGAAAGTTAGTGTGAGGCGACATGGTTATCCTGTAGTGATAAAGGCGATCTGCATTGTTGGAATTAGGATCACAGCTATCAAGATGCACTTCACCGCAGTAAATTCCATGCCGGATTCCCGAGCCTCTAGACTTTATACTGCATTTGCAAACAGGTCCATCATTCATCTAGCAGAAAAAACATACCAATTTTTCTTAAAAAATGTAGAATTCCAATCACAAATAGAGAATTCCTTAAAAAAATGTCGTGTTAAGCGCACCTCTCCTGTATCATTGTACCAAAGCTCTTCATGCAGCCTATCAGGATGATTTCTTTTGTGCTCCAGTTCAATGATCGTGGTGTCTTCGTCACTGGATGAGTCAACATCAGAACAAGCTTCAGTGTCACCAACTAAATAAATCAGAACACGAATGGAATGTATGAAAATCTCTACACGGTTAACAACAGTTGGTAGCAAAATAGGAAAAACGGGGCACACCTTTAGTTTTTGGTTTACACATTTTAGCTTTGCGTGGAGGAGGACCGTATGCAGGTCTAGCGCTACGGGCTCTGGTTGCCCTTTCAACCAGATCATGGCTAAACCGATCCAACAAAGCGTCGAGTTTGGGAGTTCCGACAACTATGACAGGATTCTGTGGGAGAGAAATGCACGTAAAAAATTCCGTTCCATCAGCAAGATGGAAATTGTTGTGAAATGCCAGAACAAAACCAATGCTTACAGTCGAGCTACGCTGGAAATACAGGTCGGCAGGAGAGCACCTGGTCCACATCGAGGCATCGCTATCGTTCTCAGTTTCACCATCGTTTCTATTAGACTGTGCCTCAGACGTACTGGCACAGCTGTCCATAGATTGGTGGTACTGTGATGTGCTGCGTCAACAAAACAGAGAACATATTTACTCCACAAATATCAAAAGCTGGGTGCAGTGGCCATGTAGAAAGCCTCTCCAGGAAACCAAATCATCAACCCATCGCATCATTTTATTAGTTTACGCAGACCTACCTGGATTGTGATGCGAGCCTTTCAGAAGATGTTCTCCTTTTGCCCGACACATCACTTCTCTCATACGAAGTGCTTGCCATATCACTAGAGTGCCTGCTTTCCAAAGAACGCTCAATAGGGTGCCCCCAATTATTGCGGTATCTGCCACGTGAGCAGCTTCGATCTCTGCTGCTTTGCCGCGAGCAGCTTCGATCTCTACTGCTTTGCCGCGAGCGGCTTCGATCTCTACTGCTTTGCCGCGAGCGGCTTCGATCTCTGCTCCTTCTGTGCTTTGATTCTCTGTCGGTACGCTCCCTGCTCCTCGAACGCTTCTCGCTTGTTTTGTCCCTGCACCTCGAGCGTGTCTCGCTTCTTCTGTCTCTGCTCCTGGAGCGCTTTACGGATTTTCGGTCTCGGCTCCTCGACCTCTGCCTCGTTCGTTCTCTATCCCGAGAACATTGCCTATCACGAGAATGTTTCCTGTCTCGAGAACGTTCCCTCACCCTATCCCTCCGACTGTCGCTTCTGGGCTTGGATGGTTTTTTATGTGAAGTCCTGTGTTTTCTTTCGGTATGGTCTCTGCGATTATGCCCATCGTCCCTCTCGTCAAAACCGGCTTCGAGAGGACTAGCATCGCCAGTGTCACATTCAAAATTCCTTTGAGGCGGCTTGCCATTCCAACCGAGTATAGGAGCAGGAATCGGGGGAGGCGGCATTGCAAACGGTATCTGCGGATAGGACATATTGGTTGGCCAAGGTACTGGCAGTGAGGGCGGCGACATGGGCACATTTGGATATTGCCCATTACTCCATCGGGGACCTGGTAATGCGGGCTGAGGGATTACATCGGGCATTGGTGGTGGTCTCGGATAATCAAAACCCGGTGGCCTGGTGGCATGCCAGGGAGCATTTGCCATGGACGTATCAAGCCACGGAGGTCTCGGTCCAAAATTACCAGATGGGGGGCTGGGAAATTGTGGCCGGTCGAAACTGTATGTACCAGGGGCCCGAAGTTGGCTTCTAGGATCCCCTAACGCTCCTGATGGCCTGGGGCACCTTACACGAAACGGTGCTTTCCAATCCGAAGAATCGTCAGGCGATTGCATTTTACAAGCCTAACACGACAAAGGAGAGGGTTGAAAAAAGACCCAATGCCCACCATCAAGAATATATCATACCATGGCATACTCACAATGTAGCGCTTGTCCGAAATGTGCCTTTCAGAGATCGAACAGTACAGTATTATTTTTTATTTGCCATTAAGCCTACATCAACGTTAATTCCACGTTAAAAGCATGGGTTTTAAATGCAAAAAGCGCTTCCATGCTGCACATTGCTGTCGTCTGCTAAAAATACAGTGGCCATGTTGAAATTTCCATCACACCTCCAATCAATGTTATTCAATGCATTTCATTCATCTTTAAATCCAGTCTGATTTCATATACACGCACCATAGACATACCTTGAAATTAAAACTACAAAATCTCGCAAGAGCAGCGTAAGATTAATTGAGCTATTTATGAAACGATCTACAGTTTTCAAGAAGATCACGTTTATCGTACGAACGTTGGGTAAACAGAGCAGACGATTTTTTGTTGTTTCCAACTTTTCGAAAAGACCAGGAAACGAAAATCGTCTAGAAATGGCGATCCCTTTAGAAGCGATGCAAAGTGTTATGAGAAAATGGGATTGCATCGAAACCAATTTGGATCCTGCAAATTACGAGGAAGGCAAGGTAATTTAACAGCAAACGACCATCATATTGTCCGTATCTATCAAAGCACCAAGCATTTAACTTTGTATGAACTTTCGTCGTTTCACCCCCCCATTGATCCCCCCTTCCTTGTTCAACTTCGAGGGGTCAAAGGAGGGGATATGGTCGAACTTTGACTCCTGACATATATACCCCACATTACCTGTCCTAATTGTACAAACTACAAAGCATTTGAAATTTACAGCTAGTTCGCAAATGTTTGCTATGTTGAGAAGGATAATTTAATAACTTATAAAAACATAATTGCATCTTCAAATTTCAATAAATTAATTTATTCCTTTGCTCGAAACTGTATTTTATCTTCTCAATTCCACAACAAAACGTAAATCCAATATGTACTGTTGTAGAACTTCATTTCAATTCTATAGATTCCCACACTGTTCTTGAACAATATAACACATCATGTATCCTCCTATACATTCCGGTTTCCTTTCCTATAACTCAACCCATACAAACAGCAGCACTCACACTACAACAACATTTACATTAACCACAAATACATGACCTTCACATTATCCCCCTCTTCAAGCCTAACACGACAAGAGACAGCAATTAACAATAATTTATAGGCTATACGTACAGGACTATACAGGACACAACAATACTATACAGGATACAACAATATTATACAGGTCACAACAATATACAGATCACTACAACACTGAAGAACCCAGCAACACTACTACGACATCATTTACATTAAACACACCATATAAAACCGTCACAGCTAGTGCACAGATAAATTTTATGTAATGATCGCTTATTCGTGTTGTAAATTGGTTCTGGGACAGTTGATCACTTAGATATTTTCTCACAGTCCACACTTAGCCAAACCTAGCTTTCACACCTAAATTGGGTGGGGAAATATGCGCAACAAATTTTTTCGTCGACAAATAATTGTGCATACACGTTCTGCCAATTATTTATATTTTTAGTTATTATTAGTTAGCTTAAATCCTAGTAAAGTTAGATTGAAACGTCGAGAAAGAGTTTCTGGAAAATAGGTTTTCGACGATTCTATAAAAACTCTTACCATAATGTTTTAATGCAAACTCAGGTTCTCTCTCCGACTGACTTTGATCAGAGTCTCTGGGATGCTGTTGAGGAGATCTGCCGTTACTGCAGCAATGGACTGATCGAAGCATGGTTTATCGGCAAATTGGAAAAGCGCTTGCAGCATGTGGTGGTGCCACGCTTCTGGGCTTACTTCTCTCCGGAGGAGTTCAAGGATATGTCTTCCTTGGATAGGGTGCAGTCGGCCACCCGCAGCTTGCACGATATCATCACTAGGTGGGATGCACTGGTTGACTTCATTGAACAGGTGCACAATCGTTGCTCGGCAACTCCAAACCAAGACAAGAAGTCGTTTTCAGAGTCGGTGCAACTGCTTTACAAGGGCACGCTCTTGTCGCAGATCTCGATGCACTTTGAGAGCGTCATGGTGCAGTTCTATACCACAGCGTTCAAGGCATTTCTCTGCAATGAAACTGCCAAAGGTCAGTGATAGAATTTACCTGACTGCACAAGAAATCAACCAAATTCTGGGATTCTCAAAACGTGCTCGTTTTTTTTTTTTTTTAAGATGAGGACGAAGTCGAGTCGATACTTTGCCATGGTTGCAGTAAAGAAACCGAGAACTGCGAATGCAAAGACATTTTAAACACTTTTCACGAGGTTAACAAGAAACTGTAAGTATACATTCGCCGTTATATTTAGGAAGCAATTCCTCACCATAATGAATGTTGCCTTTTGAATATGGATATTTTATTAATCTGGAAAAAATGTCTTTTTTAAGATCGGATCTCAAAATCTCGTTTGCATTGCCAGCTTAATTTTATGACATTCTTAAAAATAACTTCAAATTATTTTTAACCTAGATCCGAACTAGATTTGTTGGAAAGGATTGGTGGAGAAGCATTGACCACAGTTATTCATCAACACATCGAGCAACACATCCAAAGTATCTGCAAGGGAAACTTTGAATCGTTATACTTGTCATCTTTAGAAACGGTGGGTAATTGAGTGCGACAATGTGCTATCATTGACAATACAATCAATTCCCACTGTGTTCATTAAAACTCCGGCATTGTATAACAAAATTTACATATCGGTGCTGTTTTGCAGTGGCTTGACACTGTCGTAGTGGGCTGGTTACGAGTAATATTTTGTGGTAAAGATGCATCCGACGACAATCCCAGCTATTCAGCTCAGTCAGTCGTTGAAAGATTCCGGGTAAACCACGCTCTTCAAGTGCCTCTTTTCAATGTTATACCACTTTTTTACATGCAATAAATTCGGTTTCGCTATTTTATGGTCTATCTTAGGGCCGCTTAATGCATTTTCTATACGAAACCTACGCAACGACCCGCATGGACGAGATGTTTAATATCATCATCGATTTTCCCGAGTCGCAGCCGGCAATAGAAGATCTAAAAGAATGCTTGGAAAAGACCAACCTTCGTTCGAAGCTGGTACAGTCTCTGAAAACTGCTCTGGAAACCAGACTGCTTCATCCTGGAGTGAATACAAACGAAATTTTGATTGCTTACACTTCAACGATAAAAACTCTTTGGGCACTCGACCTTTCTGGTGTTCTACTCGAGCTGGTCTGTGGTCCAGTGCACAAATACTTGAGGTGCGCCAACGAGCATTGTTTGCACAGGAAAATTAATTTGTATTGAGCGATTGTTAGGATGCTCATTACTTATTTTTTCCAGGACGAGGCAAGACACCGTCAGATGCATCGTCTCGAGCCTAACCGATGATACAACCGGCGAACTGGCCGATGAACTGAATAAAGGGGAGCCGTTGGTTTTGGATGACAGCTATCAAAGTGACGATGACACAGAAAATTGGGAATCTTGGACACCAGATCCTGTGGATGCAAATCCAGGTGCGTTAAAGTGATTTTAAAACGAACTTGAATAGGGGTTCCATCTTGGATCTTCAAATGATATTTTTCGCCTTAGATAAAACCTCCAAAAGTCGTCGAACCTCGGACATAATTAGCATGCTGGTAAATATCTACGGGAGCAAAGACATGTTCGTCAAGGAATATCGTTCCCTGTTGGCCGATCGCATTTTGAACCAATTCAACTATGACATACAGCGGGAAATTCGCTACTTGGAGCTGCTCAAATTAAGGTTTGGGGAATCCAACCTTCACCTGTGCGAAGTCATGCTGAAAGATATTGCCGATTCAAAACGAATCAATCAGCACATTCACTCCGGGGATAACGACATCTACAAAGATCAGGTAATTTCTTGATAGCAACAGAATTTTTGATGCATCAATGAAAATTCTGAGGAATTCGACCAACGTTTTTTTTTTAACTCATCAGGAATTTCCGGTCAATTCCATGATTCTCTCTGCCCAATTTTGGCCTTCTTTGAGAGAGGAACGGCTGGAGCTTCCTCCGAAAGTTCAATCTGCCCTGGATATCTACACGAAAGCCTTCGAAACCTTGAAGGGCAACAGATCCCTGTCGTGGAAATCGCATCTCGGGCTTGCCACGCTTGAAATAGAGTTAAAAGATCGCACCCTCAACCTTCAAGTATCTCCCATCCATGCTACCATCCTACTTCACTTCGAAGAAAAAGGTAATTTTCAAGTCTCTATGATTTGGCTTATGGAAATTCTAAAGTTTATTCCTACAACGCTAAGAATGTAAAAAAACTCGTTGTCTTTGATTTCAAATTCTTTCCATGTTTATTTATTAAAATAAACGAACTATTTCCTACAATTTCAGCACAATGGACATTGGAGGAGTTGAGCTCTGTAATGCAAGTCCCGAGCTCGTCGCTAAAACGAAAAATGGCCTTCTGGCAGAGTCATGGCATAATCAAGGAGGATGGAGAGGATGTGTTTGTGTTGCTGGAAGAGCAAAAGGGGAAGGATCAGGACCTTATCTTGGTGGACGACGAAGAAGCAGAGTCTGCAATGGCCTCCTCGCACGAGCAGAGGGAGGAAGAGCTGCAGGTGTTTTGGTCCTACATCGTGGGCATGCTTACAAACCTAGAGTCTTTACCACTGGATCGAATCCACGCTATGTTGAAAATGTTTGCCATTCAAAGCCCAACCGCCCTGGAGTGCAACTTACAGGAACTGAGGCATTTTTTGGACAGGAAAGTCAAGGAACAGAAATTATTGTTTTCCTCTGGATTATACCGGCTGCCAAAATCAAGTTCATGAGTGAGATCGTTATAGTTATTTCATTACACCGACTAGTGACTTATTTGTATTTGTTATTTGTTTGATAAATTGTATTTGAATATTAGAGATTTTCTTGTTTTTGATAAGATTCTTATCTCAGATAAAAACAAAGAAATGTCATTAGATTTTAAAAGGAAATCATTTGATATCCTAATCCTATTATTTATGTAGACAAAGAGTTTTGTTTAATGCTTAATTATCCATCATCCTGTTTATGAATGAATCCTTTTAGTTTTTTATATAAATATTGCAAATGAATTGAGCGACAGATTAGAGCACATGACGAGTGTCATGCCAAATGTGTTGTACACCTGTCCGTATTTGCAATAAAACTAGTTTATACTATTATAAAATTATCTAAAAGGGATTTTATTTTAATCGAACACTTTAAATTGTTTTCATCTATAGTTTGCATCTTGTGAAGAGAAATAGTAGCATTCAGCGGCAATGGCTGCACACAAGGGCTAACCATGCTTCCAGCAAATGATTAAATCATTCCCACCAGAAGCTTACAGAAAAGCTAAGAGACAAGGACCGCACGTAATGCCAACATTTTGGTGGAATGTAAAGCATGTCTCCGCTTCTCAAGATGCATTCAAGATATGGCACGTCGAAAAAATCGGGGAATTTCTCACGGTCCGGACTTTCCGCATCAACCTAACAAAAGAGAATAAATCACTATAAATCTAATGATGGCAATTGGCTCCAAAGCATGGCTCTTACTTGACTAGTGTTGGATAAAAGGTTCCCTTCGTGAGGATATAAACTAGAAGAGTGCTCCTCGGCATACAAGCGGATATACTTCTCGCCGATGACCTAATGGAATTTTACAACAGTTTTACGTGGTTTCATGAATTCTACAAATCAAATCGACAGAAACCCACTTGCACTAGAAAATTGTGTTTGGGGTCATGATGAAGAGGCGATACTGTTCCTGCTGGACCAAACCAGGCATTAATCTCTACATCATCAGATTCACCTAAGCAGCAATATGTTGGAGTTACAATATCATTTTGCAACTCTGGTATCTATTGAAATGGACAAATTTTACTGTAATTTACAGTACTGTAAATACATTTTCAAGTTGGCTAGCAGTTACCTGTTCAAACAGTTGATGCTGTGCTAAGTAACCAACTTCCTCACTACTATCCTGGAATCACAGTCATTGCAAAAATAATTTAAAGTTTGAACACGTTTATAATCCTATACCATGCATGGGATTGGTAAATCACACGGCATACCTCCGAATCACTTATAAACCTGCTAACAAATTCGGAAACAGTCATCAGTTGTTGGGACCAGCTTTGATCGGTGTATTTCGATCCAAGTTCAATGGGCACGGTTCGATTTCCAGCTATCTTTTTTATGTAATCCAGACTTAAATAGAAAAAGTCAACCAAGACCAAATTTAAAATTTTGCAGTGTTAATTATTGTGTTAATTATGGCCGATTTACCTCCATTGCCTATTGGAAAATGCCGGCCAATAGTCTACTGCCTTGTGAAGAACTACGGGAAGCCCACTTTTCAAGTGTTTCTCTTGGAAATACTGTACCGAAGGACAATCAACTTCAGCAATCTGATTGTCTGGATTAATGGAAGGTGGGGGAAGTCTAGTTTTCTTGTGCTTCTTCTTGAAAAAAAAACCAAGTTTATAGAACAGATGCTCTTAATATTTCGTCTTTCGTAATTTCATAATTTTTATTTTACAAAACGTGGCTCGATCTCACTGGAGAATGAACATCTGGCGTCTCTTGTTGCCGTTTCAAAGATTCTTCGCCTTTAATTGACGCTAATTTTGATGCCAACTTGGCCAATATATTCTCCAAAACTGGCGCTCCCATTAAAAGTCCCATATCACAAACTCGAATAGCTGCCTACAAAATAAAATGCACGGTATACTTGCTGACATTAGTTGCTGACAAGTTTGATGCAGAAAGCAGGTTATACAATTCGGCATATACTAACGGCATTATCATTTCCTGAATTAGTATGCAGCATGGAGAATGCTTTAAAAAGAGAGGCAAACGAATAAAGATAACGCCAGTTTAAGGGAACGTCCTTCCAGTGTCCAGTGTTAAGTTTTTCCCAGCTAAAGTCCAACAACCACTGACTCAGCTGTTTGCACTCTTCGTAATTTGCCAACCTATAATATGAATCTAGCAACTTCTGAAACAGGAACCATACATCGTTCCCTACCACTTCTTCATCTATCATTTCCACATTGAGCGCATCTCTGGAAGGCACGAGTCCATAAAGTTCATCAATCAAACTGACCGCCATCGTGCAGTTCTTGCCCCTTGCAGAGTTGCAGACGATTCTTTCCAACCGCCATGTTGGTGATCCTGGTGCTGCTTCTTGAACACTACCTATGAGTTTACTTTGGCTGCAACAAGGACAATTTAGCAAATGCTATGTAGTAATTAAATGTCAATTAACTTGGAATAAAAGTTCTACTTGAATTTTTTCTTAAAGCATATACTTTTGCATTTCACCCCTTGATGTTAATTGCTCATCTTTCTACCATTGAATTGCCGACAATGTTGCTGTAAACAGTCAAACCTCTTGAAACCAACATTTCAGACCTTTCAATTTTTGTTTTACTCACATGTGGGATGTAGCCCACTTTTTCTTGACCAAATAAGATAACAAAACAACAGGTGTCAAAGAGCAAAATCATTTTCCAAGCATTTGTAGAGCCATGCACTCTAGCATGTGTACAATACCGGAAAGCATCCAGCATCACATCTTCTCATGACCCACGAGTCCACCAATAGGAAGTTAGTATCTCTGATATGGACTCTTGATGCGTCAACGGATGAACGAACTCTTCTCATCAGGGGAAAAAAAGTTCAACATTATCCAGAAACTGTTAAAAACAAAGCGAATTTTCGATGAAAGAAATCGTCCAGAATTTCCATAATGGCAAACTCTGATTTTTAATTCGTTTCATCGCTACATTTGTAGCTAATTTAATATCCTAATTTTCTTTCGATGTGATGCCAAGTCAACATGGCTGAAGTTCGATTCAGTCGGCAAAATACGCTTAAACTGCATTTCACTTGCCATTTTACGCTTATAATTTCATGCTTAGTTTTGTTTTTCGTCGTTTCGGCCGCTGGACAGTCTTCCAAGCAGAAAAACACGGTTTTCATCGTGTTGTTGGCTCGCAACAAGGCACACACCCTTCCCTATTTTTTAACCCAAATTCAAAAGTTGGACTATCCGAAGAACAGGATCGCCCTGTGGTAAGTCTACCAAATTTAGGGTACTTTTATGCTATTAGTCCATTACATTTGTGCATGGTGCGAGTGAATTAAATCCCGACTCTGCTAGAATTAATGTAGCTAACATTATGTTCAACAAGTCTGTCCATCGACCTTCAAGTCTGTCAAGAAGACATGTAATGACCAGATTTCACTATATAGCCTACATGTACCACCCTGGTAAAAAAACTCAATAGTTTATTGTTATTTGGCACATTGGTTTCTATTGTTGACAATATACATGTATAGGATCATTGAAAATTGAACTTTTTTAATTTAATGTACGCGTATATAATGTCCAATGATCCATTCATTAATTCAAATCAATAAAAAGCCATAGAATATGATAGAAACCGGTACCAATATAACTTCTCTAAAATGTATATTGTTCTAATGTATATTGAATAAAAAAATCTCTAGCTGTCACACAGCCTCACTTGTTGGAATAACTTTAATCTAATAGTTACAGCCCTCGAATTTATTTTTGTTCTTAATCAAGTAGACAAGTTTCAGATAAATTATAGCATTAAGGGGAAACTAAACACCCCGTTTCCTATGGGGAAAGCTCTCAGCCAAGTCAGCGACTTGTGTAATTAAAA
>JAQGCC010001333.1:0-24558 GCA_034698905.1 Xestoiulus laeticollis | reverse complement strand
AATAACCTTTTAAGTGTTTTAATAGATACGATGCTTTTATAGCATCACGAAAGCCATAAAAGATTGCCACCAAAGAGTTGATGCTAGAAAATCATGCCCATTTGTCACCTGAGTGAAATGCCGTTAACTTAAGGGAGTTTAGTACACCCCATGGAACTTATGTAAAATACACGCAATTCCAGGACTGTAACCAAGATTCAGAATGCTTTAGAAATATGGCGTCCTATAGTTGTAGTTAAACAAAATAAAACAATGGTATAGATTATGTTGAAAGCACTGCACAGGCATCAGCAATATATACCTGTACATGCATGGTGGACAAAACAGTGAAAGCACTTAACACACGCTTATTTGACGGAGGCTTGAGTGGGCTGGCTGAGCTTGTGATATTCTGTATTTTGGCGCCAATGATTATGCTAATTAAAACGGCGCTTAACCTAATTAGGCAGACATGTTGTGTAGTGTTACTAAGCCGAATTTGTCTATAAACTGGATAAGATTCCTGAAGTTCTTTCAATTTAGCCAATTATGTATACCAGAACTTGTAATTTTGTCTATGCACTCCCAACACATTAAAAAAATATTTTACAAAGGTGCTTTTTTATAATTTTACTCTCTCGCTAACTTAATAGTTTATGAATAAAATCAAATAGCTACAGATCAGGATATATCGCAACAAAAAATTGTATGTTTATTGGTGCTTTAGAAAGCAACAACAAAACTGCCACCTATATACCATAACCTCGTTATTCCGTATCTCCTCCTCGTCTTCCACGTGAATTAATTTATTTAATGGTTTAAGACTAATAAAAGCCACATCTTTTATTGAACTTTCCTCTCAGATTACTTTATAATTTAAAAAAGGCATGTTTTATACCTTATGACCCTATCAGGTTAGGAAAATGGTCTCATTCTCCCCTCTTTACTATCACATTCAACTAGATTGGTATTATTTAACGAAACCTTGCCTATACGTAGTGCAGTAGCCCGATTTTCTAAAAAGCTTATCTATATTGCAGACACAGTGGCATCGCATTATACAAAAATAAAATTACGATGCTTCATCCTGCAGTATAATCGTTTCCTATTAAAAAAAAAATGGTGGGGGAACGAGAGAAAAAAGTAGATATGCAAATTGGTGCAACAGCAGGTCGTAAAGGGCCAGAAGGTGAAGGTAACAAGACAAGACTGAATCATTCCAAGAATGACTTTAATAATGAAAAACTAAGAGAGAAAAAAACCACAAAAAATAAAATAATACTAAATAAAGAGATAGAAACCAGAGAAAAGAGATTAGCCCACAGCAGCAACTTTATCTTAGCAACATATAACAAAACAATTGTGTGGTTTGGTTTGCAGTTCAGAAATAACAATATGGCAGCTAATTTCATGGTAGAATATACGCATTTCAATATCGTAGTAGAATAGCATTTACTCAAGACAAGAAAAACAGCGTGAAACATGACATGAACAGAAAAAGTTTTTGTGCCCTGCCAGTTTGCTGAACATGTAACACAAACCATAATGCAAAGACAAAAAAGTTACCACAAGTCATAGCATTTTGTTATCACTTTCGCCATCTTGTACAAAAAAGATATATGAGAATTCAAGATTCCATGTTTACCTCGGTCGATTCTCAGTTGGTATCAAGTTAACCATCTAGTTTTCTACTTGGTGTCCCTTTAAAAAGGTCAATATTCTGAGAGGAAATTGTATCGGTCATTGTAAACCCAAAAGTGCATTTATGTAGGGCCTACATTATAAACAAGTTTATTATAGGTTTCCGTGCGAGGAAATTTCGTATTTTCAATTTCAGACAATATTGTGCTGTGCCATGATGGTAATGCCTCAAATGTTAATGTTATTTCATAATACCCAAAGTTCTTCCATATAGTTGCAAGATTACTATGTAAATATAGAAAGCAAGCCATCAAATATCCACATTATTCGACATTTTGCGAAAATATGCTGAATGCGTAACACTTCAGCAGCACCTGTGGTGTAATATACCATTGTATGCTATTGCTTATAAAATTATGGAATATCCCATAAGGAGCCATCCTCATATTTGAGGGGGTCTGACTTTTTGTGAATAATTATGTGTGACATAGAGGGGAGGGGGTTCAAAAATATGCCAAAATCGCGTGACGTCATTTATGGACAGCTACTAAGCTCTGATAGGGATCTGATAATTAATACACATACAATCTTAATTGTAAAGATTCATGCCATTAACTAACATCACAACAATACTTACACCTGATTCACACCAACGTTGATGTACATGTAGAACTGATGTGGATCAAGAAAACTTTTGCGTGTTAATTCACACCGCAGAACTCAGTTAAGCTGGTCACATGACCTAGTATACTGTGAATTAACACGAAAAAGTTTTCTTGATACACATCAGTTGATCTACATCAACGTTGGTGGGACGAAGGTCTTAAGAGTGACAAATCAAGCAGCTCAATCCAGATAATACCTTTTATTAAAACACAATGTATGGCTTACACAAAGAAAATTGACCATTCCTCTGCTGACACCCTGTACAACTTACTTTAATACGGTTTCTTGAAATGCATTGTTGCCTTTTATTGGGATTCCAGAACATTTTTTTCAAAAGTCTAAAAACACGAATCCTTTTTCTAAATGAGGAAACCCTTCCACTCGTTTTGCATTATTTATGACACGTCCCGAATACAATTATTTGCAGCGATAAATGTTTGCCCACTGATGGCACAGAAGCGCACATCCTGGCCGAATGCCTGCATAATGAATCCTAATTCCTGAGGTAAGTTTTGATATTTTCCCCCCGGCCTCCCGACAATACCAACAAGCAATTATCGGAGGGCTGCATATATCAGCGGTTTAACTTAACGAGTTGCAATAATTTTTAATTTGATATTTTATAGACTCGCTTAACCTTTTTTTAGTCTTAATTGCGTAGTCGTGTTTGGCTTCAGAAAACTTGCTTTCAGCTGCGAGTAGATCATTCTCATAACATTGAATTCATGGAGATACTAATAACGCTAGAATTAACTAATGTAAGACTAAAACTCCAATAGAGTTTTTATGCACATGTCGTTTTGTCATTCTATAACAAAAATATTTTATACCTCTCTCATTATCAAGGTATGCCATCCTAATTCAACTTGTACCATTTTTTTTTGTAAAAAACAGAAGAATTTAAAAAAAGCAAAATGTAATTAAAGTGAAATAAACGAAGAGAACTTAAGAAAAATTGCATTTAAAAGTTGGATATTTAAAAGTCATGGTCAGCACTCCTGTTATTTTTGAATGGGTCGGAGGTAAACGGGTTGTCGACCCCAACGTGACCGTTCTGAAATTCATTTAGTTAATGTAATTATAAGAAAATAAGGAGAATCGTGCAAATATCCCATTGGATTGGACATATCTTATAAAAATGCAGATATTCTTGACTTGTTCTGCGAAAAATGGACAAATATATGGTGGGGATAAGCATTTATTAAATAGAATTAACATATTATTGTGATTCTAGTGTTTGTGTTAATCATACATGTGGGTGCATCATCAAATATGCACAAAAATATACAGTTCAGGTTTGGAAAAATAACTGACAGAACAATAAACCAAAAGTTTCCTTTGCTTATTTAGGAAGAAGAAAATATGAGTGAAATAGGAAAAAGAGGTCATCTCAAGAATGAAAAAAAAAGTGGAATTACGAAGAATTTGCAAACATTGACAGCAATAATGAATATAAAAATGACTAATGCTGTTTGTATTCATTTCAAGCTATTCCACACACATTCTTAGTATTTATTAAATTTTTTTAGTCAAACACCTTGCGGAAACCCTATTTATGGTGAAATATATTTTGAATATGAAATAATTGCACCATTGTTTTTTTTATGCTATGTATTCTTAATTAAAGAAATGTTTTCTTATAGTGCATTTCTACAAAAAGAATTAAATTGCTCCTGTTCTAATACTTTCACATGTTAATGTTCATGTACATGTATATACATGTGCATACCCATACAAAAAAATTTCAAAATTCTGCAGGATAAAACCGGCTGATCGTCTGCAGAATTATGGTGGAAAGTTGTATCCCATGTTTTCTGTTTGAAGCATTCTGCATAATAGTTTCTGCAGAAAATACACTGTGATATGGGTGTGTTATATGTGATATGTGTATGGTTACTTTTAAACAAAAGACCAAACTGGTCTTTTTTACACCAACTTTTAGACAAGTTCAATTCTACCATGTCACGTGAAGCCTTCTTCTCATTCTGTCCTGTCATGGAGCACAAATGCACAACGTTCCACCATCCTAATAAACATTGTCTAGTTATTAACAGCCATTTCGTACATTGGCACGACTCGTCGCATTTTGCAACTGTTTTTATGGCATCGTGTATGTAGCAGGTGGGCCAGACTAACAATTAGAGTGCACAATTATCTCACAACTGGTGTGACTTCTCCTTAAGACGTGATCATAAAAGCATTTTCGGATATATTTTTACCAAAACACTGCAGTTGTTACTGCATTCTGGTCACTGGGTGGAAGAGAAAGAAAAGTTATTGCCAGTCTTGCAACTAAAACGATCCGTACAACGAGCTAACAAGAACGTCTGCGAATCAATGTGGCAATAACGACGAAAAGGATTAATGAAGTTCACCAGCAACGCTATAACATCTTACTTTCTTCTGCTACACGACTGACACCCATTCTGAAATGCTTGACCTTAGTTTGAAACAATGGATGATTTCATTAATCCCGATTCTTGAAACATGTCCCAAATTCGAGAAGTTTGGCAACGCCTTGCACATTCATGATGACTCAAGTTTAGTGTGATGATTTCGAGTGCTAGGTCTGAAATTTTGACACCTGACCTACTTCAATGCAGACATTAGACATGCTTAGAGTAACATTTTCATAACTTGTGGCTTGTAAAAGAAAATCTAGCGTTACCTGTCGAGCAAGTCATCATATCAAAACTGCAACATTAAGGTCAAGTTACCAAAATGCATACAGTAGGCCTATACATGCATACGAAAAAGTATTTCTGGATTATGTCTATCTATAGGAAACTAGCCAAAATATCGAAGTTGGAACGTCAATTAGTGAACACAACTGATTTATGTTCATCTTAATCATTAAACATTCCATCATCCATGTATGTACCCATAATGCACCGCTTAGAATACACATGGGAAAGGAAAGGTAAAAGTTTGGGGGAAGGGGGGACATTTTGGATTGGTGGACCCTCCTATGTTGTTCTTCGGCTGAGGAAAGGTGCTGATGGAAAATTTGGGAGCAATTAATTGAGTGGATAAAAAGTTTTTGTCAAACAAACCCAATCACATATACACAAACATACTTTTCTATATATTAAGATTTACTTTCAGCTGTGTCTATACATGTACATGTGCAAATGTATGTTGGGCACATAAAAATGCTAAACATGTAGCAAAGATAAGATGACATTTCATGAATGTTTCCATTGCAGAAATCATGTATACATGTTTATCATTTATTTTATTACCCTAATGAAATATCTAATTGAGTATACCACTGCTGATGATATATGGGGCATATCCCATCCTTGGTATTTTCAAATGAAATTTACAAATCTTGTTGAGTGTATACCAATATGTAAATGCTCTATTCCATTTTAAATAATAAAAACATAAGTATAACCCTCGAAATAACTAAACGTAATCAACATTTCCGTAAGTGACGTGATAGGACTATATCAAATTGCAATTCACCCTGTACACGAATTCTTTAATTGAATATTAAGTTTTTATTATCGCGCATGTGCATTTAAAACAATGCAACGTAATGCACCTAAGACAAAATATTCCGAAGAACATGATATAATTCCAGTATGAGAATAGTTTCCTAAAATGACAGGTGCTGTCGTATTATCCACCGTTGGCACATAACATAAATCGTTTAATCCATCGCTCGATAATTGCATTAAAACAAAATTTATAGAAAATGTCCGACATGATTATAAATGGAATAATAATGCACCTTTGACTGAAACTAGAAAAAGTGTTAATGCATTGTCAAACGACGATGCGCCATCACACTCATGATATGTGAGCGAATAAAATTAATGGAAGGATCGAATTCAATGGAATTAACAGCAAAATTTAATTTATACACGATAACATAGTCAGCAGACCAAATGATATTCGTTTCAAATAACTTTTGTCGTTGAAATATGGAAGAATGTAATAAAAGTGCCATGTTATGATAAAAGATTACATTTCGCAGTGCATGCAGAAGCATTTTTAATCCACTTTAAAATAGCCAAGCAATTGTAAGTGAAATCATACAACGGGAAATAATCCGTGAGCTAAGTCAAATTGAAAATCGTTAGAGCGAAACTTTGGTGCTTTTCAAATTTTCTAACTCTTGTTTTCTTACAACTGAAACTTTTGCAAACAATCTAACGATTATTTAAGGGGTAGCCTACTTTAAATACTGTACAAAAAATCCACAAGCAACCTTAACGTATAATTCCTCAGCATAATGCAAAATTGTATTTCTGGTGTTTAATATAGAAGACAACGTTATTTCAGAGGTGACATAAGAAGTCATGAAAGCGTCCAAAAGAAGCAACCAAAAAATGTGCAAAAACAGACCTCTCGGCATAACGAACAAATGTTCCATGCCCTTGGCGTTCGTTATATCAAGAGAGCCGACTAATTTGTTTACAAGATTCTTTAGTAAGAGGAAAATAGCAGGAATTCAAATTCCAGCATTTCATATAAAAATGTATTCTCCCATGGCAACTAAGTGCATCTTGACATCTGCGGAATAAACCAAATTTCGTGGAAATAACATTTCGAATATTATATTCCGAGAAACAATTTTTTTTTAACAAATCTACTAAATTATGTTGCATGTTTTTTATGAATGACAATGAATGACTAGCTAAGTCGTCCATTGAGTTAAAATGCTTATTAAACATAGTGTGGAGAATGAGTAGCCTTGAGCTTCGTTCATCATGCAATCATGGTGAAATCTGCATGCCAAATCGCAAATCGCCTACCAAATCTCAGAATTTGAAGTACATGTATATGAGACAATCATTCCCTTCTCCAAAAAACAGTACAGTGAAATCTGTGACTAGCGTATCCCATTGGGACCGAACCATGGGGTGTGCTACTTGGAAGGATGTGCTATATGAAAATTCAGCTAAAGTGATAACCATAATGAATCATGCAGATATTATTATCCTAATGTAGATGCATAAATATGCACAGTATGTCCCTTTTTTAAATGGTAAACATGCATTCACTATGCTAATGTATTTTACTTGCCATGCATTTACCCCCTCATTTTGGGATTTTCTAGTGGGTCAAATATCATTGTAAAATTACATGCTTTGGCGTACGCTCTTCGCAGGTAAAACCGTGATTTTGTCCCAAGAAACTAGTGCGCATGACGCGTTTCGCAGGGAATACGCTATATGGAGGGCTCTTATTTGCAGGTTTCACTGTAAACGATTTTGAAATCTCTACCATCCACAGATGCTTTGAAGTTAAGAATGAAAAATGACTTTTCGATGAAGTTTAAATGTATGGAATTTTTTTTAATTCAGTCTTTTAAGATGGCCACTCAGGGCAAAATTTTGTCTAGACAGAATCGGGCCCTCATTAATAACAAACCAACGGGCATTTGAACTTTTAAAAAATGAAATTGATTGGCATCCGTTTTAGAGCGCCGTAGCGGACCAGCGAATTTCGATTGATTCTGCACCGTATCTACGCCATACATTTGTGACAAGTGAATTATTAGTGTATATTCTAGTCCAATTTGCTGCTTTCGTAATCAGTTCCACAGGGATGGTACAGCCAGTTCCGAGTGATCTACAATGCGGAAAATCTCATTAAAAAGAGAAGCCTTCACACTTGGGAACCGATCCCATAGGTTAATATCTTGCGAGAAAATGCATGCCACGTGAACGCGTTTGTCCCGGCAACGTCAAACTGACAGAAAATGAATATAATCAATTGAATTGGCCAAGTTATACCATCAGCCATTTGCGTGCATGGCTCCAGATGGTTCAATTAGGGAAAATTGAAACGATTCAATCTTAAAAGTTTGTAACTGCATGGCATGCTGCTAAGTGATCCGAACACAATTAATATAGTGTATTAGTAGCAAAATGCTAATTTCTTTCTACAAATGGTAAAAAAGGAAGGAAAACATCTATTGAGACAAAAGATAATTTATTATGGTACATTTGGTGTAGTCCTTTTGAAATAAGAAGTGAATTGTTAATGGGTTACCTGAGAAATTAATTATTAACTTAATTCCCCGACTTTTCCAGTTTTTCAACCAACAATTCTTGCCAAATTAAAAAAAAATAAATTGATCATATGACGTAACGTTTTATCGTCAGTCTTGCATGATCATGATGACAAAATTACGACGAAACTATCACCGAGAACCTCAAGCAAGAGTGACGACAAAAAGTTACGTGTAGACCATTTGTTTCTTATAGAAGCTGTTTTATTGAGCGCAATTTAGATGTACAATGTTCAAATAACCATAATTGACTTCATCTCGATATCACAAAATATTGAAGTTTTATTCCCTTGTCATAACCTAAACTTAATTTGAAATTCGCTTATAGAAAATGAATCACTTTTCACTGACTATAAGTATTTCAGGTCTATCAGCGTCCCTTGACAATTTTCAGATATTTAAGGTCTGTGTCCACCCTATTAATAATAGGGATAGGGAGATTAAGCTGTCTGGCGTATACACGTGAACGTAATTGACAGCACTGTCGCTTAAACATCGTTTTAAAAATCTATTTGACAGGCAGGCTCACGTGCAATTCGAAACTGCCGATTACGTTCGCGTTGAACGTAAAACAGCTTAAATCTCCCTATACTGATTTACACTTGCCTTCATATTTAAACTTTTTTTAATTAAACGCACAAAATTCTTACGAATAAAATCCGTATAATAAGATCATTATAATCAACCTCTTCCTCCTCCTTACTTATAAAAAAACTGCCTGTTGAAACATGTGTATGAAGCATGCACCATCAAGCTTCAACTTGGCATCTACATACATTTTTTATCAGAATCGTCAGAATTAAAACACTTGTTTTAATGCTAAATGCATGCATGGTTCAAGCTCTTTTATATCTGCAGCAAGCTATAAAACAATGCATGAATTCGCCTGAAAGTTCCGTATTTTAAACCGGTCCATTAATAGAGGACAATTTCGATGCTATATAGTGCAAGCAATTTCTCGGAAGTCCCAGACTCAAATGGAGTATGTTGAGCATTTCTAAAATTACGACTGTATTTCCAGCTTGATTACCAAAAGCCATGGCCTGTAGCTATTAATTTCAATTAAAGCCACGTAAATCCAACCACACTTGCCATCTGTCCAATTATTTCTATTTACAACAATCCAGCGTGCAAATTGAAACAATGTGTGCGCCAGTACCTAGGACCCAGCAATATGGAAAATAAAAGGTGCAAACACCACGAGGGTAATTAGAAATGACATCAAGTACGTATATTAAGGGATAAAAAATGGGACAAATGGGATTTGGGTAAAATAAATCAACAAATCATTTAAAGATGGTACGAATAATACAAAACGTATTGAAAGGGATGTTCAAAGATTGCTCAACTCTCGACCCCATTGCTACCTTGCTTTTGAAAACTGAGGGTCAACTGGGCTAGGCCATCAAAAGTTTTTAAACATATCATGAACGAGTTATATTTATATAAGCATACCTGAATTAAAACTATAATCATGAGCTTAATTAAATTGTTTTGCATCGCTGCTTTCAGAAAACTTGATTTTTTTTTCTTCAAATATAACAGCAAATGTCATAATCTTGAACATAATTCTGACAACTAGCATAAATTGCATGCAAAGAAAACCAATCTATTGAATGAAATCAACATTTTGAATAGTGTAAGCTTTTGAGGTCACATATACCCAATAGGTTGTTCATATCAGTGGGTTAAGCATGAAAACAAAGGAAACAATGCCTATAATCTAGCAACATAATTTTTGAGAAATTTAACGAACAATTAAACGATCAAAGCAGAAAGAAGAGCTAAGAAATTAATGAAACTCGTCTTGCTCAATTTACCCAAGATTAGCATAATCTGTGATTCTTACAACTTATAGTTTTATTGATTTTTTCAATGAGTTTGCATGCCGATTAGGGCACTTCATAGCTTACATCTAACAAAAGCTTATTCCTAGGGGGAGAATCATGTATATATATATATATATATATAGAGGGGATGCAAATGACACGAGGTTGCTTTTTCATACGGAAGTTCTATGAATTTTTTAAGCCAATATATAATGACTATACCCTAAGCAATTTGGCATTGTCAAGACCACCTACGCCATTAGGAAAAATCTTGCAAATCATACAAAAATAAAAAAGTTAAGCCGAACAGAATGCGAAAAGGAGGTTTGCACTGGACTACAAAAAAAAAAACCTAGTTTGGATACTGCATTGTGTGTTTTCTTAAGAAAAAGTTGATGATCGAAGATGAGGATAAAATTCAACGGCGTCATGGTCTACGCGTATCCTCTTAAATTCAACCGTTTCTGCCCCCTCCTCACACGCCTCGTCATAATAATAATGATAATAATAATAATCAATTCCAAACAAAAGAAAAGGTTCGTCGAAAGAAAAGTGTACGAGAGGAAAATTACCCTTATCTAACGCCTTTTGCTCACGGCAAAAAGGTAGGAATAATTAGCGAGGCGGACTTGTACTATTAAAACTCAGCCCAACGCCGCCATATTGCCTTCACCCCGCCCCTCTTTATTCCAGAAGCGACCTTTGTGAAACGACCAAAACTTTTTTTCCTCTTAGAAGTAGAAAATTCATTATCCTTATTATCTCATTTTACCTCTTTTTTTCTTTTAAATCTTTTTTTCTTCTAAGAATGCTTCCTGGAAATGAATGTGCAGTTTGTATCATCGAGCCAAGCTTTTGTAAAGCATATACACTGTATGTGGAATGTCTGGTCGAGCAATATAAAATGAAACTTAGGACGTGATCACTAATCACGTTGTGGTTAGTGCAGATAAACACACACATGGATTACAGATTGCAGATTTGGTTTTCTTTCCATAGATGAGGCCCATAAAAGAGCAGTTTGGTTTTGGACTGGTTAACTCACAAGTAGTGGAGCTGTCACAGGAATGTGTAGCCAACTTGGTCCAGCTCAGTATAAGAGATGAACCAGTATGCGGACTTCGTGTCGGCATCTTTGAAGTTAGTGTCCTTGACTTGAGAGCGTAGCAACGCCGCCTGGCGGCTGCGGGAGTCTAAGCCTAGAGTGGCATAGAGGCGCCCTCTCGCGGCTGAGGCGTACGACCGTCGTGCTTTTACGCATTTGAACCCGTGAGGTGCCGTTGGGGACCCCAACAAAACAACGTGCACATATACTGGTTTACCTCTTATACTTTGATCTTGGTCCTGAAATGGCACCAAAATTCTCAACACTAACACCTGATTCACACCAACGTTGATGTAGAACTGATGTGGATCAAGAAAACTTGCGTATAATTCACACCGCAGAACTCAGTTAATCTGGTCACATGACCTAGTACACAGGGCCCTATATACTAGGTCATGTGACCAGTTTAACTGAGTTCTGCGGTGTGAATTAACACGCAAAAGTTTTCTTGATCCACATCAGTTGATCTACATCAACGTTGGTGAGAAGAAGGTCTAAGGATGTCCTGTGAATAGCGCCTGTGAGTAGTGCTATTTGCAGGTACTCAATTATCAACGTCTACAAGTGCGCAGGAGTGCTCAGTTATCTGCGTTCAACTGTCAAGTGTACTCATGAGTTTGAGCAGAACTGTTGAGCACCTCGGATTCTGCTCAAAAATTTGAAAGTTTCTGGAAGCCCAATTCCACGTGATCATATCCACACCCTGATTGGCTATGTCAAAACATGTTATATGACTTTTACAAAGTACATTATACATGTATACTGTGTACATACTAGTATGTAATTTGTAGCTGACTAAGTATACAGTCTAAATATATATGTATATCAAATTTCCCTGACAATTCCAAGTTTTCCAGGTATGTGGGAACACAAGATCAAACAGAGCCTTCAATGGACATAATCTATGACAGGGTTGAAAGCAATGGATATCTCAACAATTTCTGACATTTGACCTCATTTTACGAGAATTCACAAGACAATGGCTGTCTAGCATTTCAAAACAATGGCGTTCGTATACATGATAAGTAAAACTGAAGATTTTATTTACATTACAACCCATGTTGGGTCACCATGGCAAGCAGCTTGCAGAAAATATTGCAGGGATATTTTCGTTTTTTTCACTTTTGAGTAGTGCAACTCATACTTTTTCAGCTTATTTCTACTTCAATTTTCATACTTTCGCCCACTTCACAGGGAAAATATAGGTAACGTTAACTAGCTTTGGGCAGCAAATGCCTACATGCAAAGCGGTTCGCACGATACGGACATAAAAACTGACAGACTGAAACATGGATTACTAATGAACTGACAGTTTGAATGATAATCCATATACCCCGAACCACCTTCGATACGCACGTTTCAAAATCCAGGCCAACAAAGGCCGGATGAATCACTACAAACGCCATCCACAATAAAAGGCGAAAATCCCAATTCACTTTTCGACAATATTCAAATTCGTTTTTATTTTTTTATTTCGTGCTCATTTCAAAGTGGGTCATGGTAAGACACGCCAAAACAGTAAACTGCTATTTACGCAACTTCTTCCATTGTGTGTCCTACAGGTTTTGCCGCATCAAAATCACCATTAATTCGATTCGAATCTAACGATTCGGTAAAAAGCAAAAAACGTTAACCTTGTGCTCTAATTTTGAGTATACCCATACCTCGCTACAAGGCTTCGAAATGCTAATTTCATATAAAGCCATGCAAATTCCATAGGATTCCTTCCAATTTAAATCTTAGAAAAATTTCTAGATGTAGAGTTGAAATTGAATTTTTTATTCATAAAAAAATATAAATTACACTAGTTATTAACAAAAAGTAAAATATAAAACAAAACTAACATGTGATAAAAAACTAATGGATTAGTTTTAAGTATAGGGTACGTTCTTGTGTGGAATTATGTAATGTAAAATTGTATATGCATATAGGAAATATCATATGATGTTAGAATGCACCAAAAACTTTAAATTGCGTCCTTCTATATAGCGTAATACCTGCAAGTAGCGATCCCTCAGTCCCCCAGACTCCAAATAGCACAGTTTTTGGTTCAAACGGTTTGCGCTATTCACAGGAGGTTTTGGTGTATTCAATACTTTTGTACTAAACGACAGCAAATAAAACGAATAGCAATTCGATGTCGTAGCTGGTCAGAAACATTGTTATGTCATAATTAAGATTCGTATTTTCATCGATTTTAAAAGTTTAGCATCTTAAATCATCCCAATGCTTATTTAAAGGGTACTTAATATACTGAAAAGAAAAAAAATAGTGTGTTGACTGCAGCATTTGGCTAAAATTGTATTTTTGGTATGAAGACAGAAGTACTATTGGGGTAAACAAAACTTATGTTATTTCCTTCGGTAAAAACTGCTATGTGGCATTAATAGCCATGAAAGACGCGAAAAAAAGATGGAAAATAGACAGACCTCTCTGTATAAAGAACGATTATCGTTTCGTTATATCGAGAGCCGACTGTCTACATATTGTTCACAAGGGCTTGGACAGGGGTGCGTGTTGTTATCCGAATAACGGGTAAATACAAAACAAAAGAACTTACAACCTGTCATGAAAAATATATAGGCACATTATGGGCGTCAGCTTTGTAAAGAATTAAGAAGAAGGAAAAAAAAAAAACTCCTGTGATCCCGTTGTTGGAGTGCAAGGCCATATAGCTAACGTTATGAATTTTGGATTTCAACAGAGCCAGTTCTGAATAGAGAATTAAAAGAAAGGCCATGCCAGATAGGTGCACTATCTCCCCCACTCCTAACCCCCCAGCCTTTCGCTACATTCCCATAGCCAACAATAACAACGAACCTATTCAATTGATCGTGTTGGAATTTCTACCAAAAAGTAGTCGAACACGGTGCACGTGAAAGTGGAATTTCCCTTTGAGCAAATCTCAACGCCAAGAACGAAGGTTACAACAAATATACCTGAACAAAAAAACTTGTATGAAATCCTGCAATAACCGTAAGGTATTGAAATATGAACTCATTCGCGAATGGCAAGTGCCGTACAAATTCACGCTTGTCTATATAATATAATGGGCACTAATTACAGGGTGGGGTTAACATGTGTAAAGAGCGTGAACATATAATGTGACATCACTGTTAAATGCACTATGACATCAACTTTTAATCGTCCAAAATGCAAAGGATTACCCTGTTACATAACACCAGTCTCTAATGCCTAGTCCACATCAAGAAAACAATTTCATGAAACATGAAAATCGAAACATTTCATGACAAAAATGTTGCACATGAAATGTTTTGATACTTATCTGGTGCAGCATAAGTCGTGAAACAAGGTGCCCAAACTAATGCAACACAATTGAAACATTTCATGAACAGTTTCATGTTTCATGGAAATGTTTCCATGATTTTTGATACAATAGTCCTGGTCAGGCTTTCTATGCTGTCTTTTGAGACGAAATAATAATAAGAAAAAAAAGTTTATGTTTTGCAAATGCTCATATTTAGGACTTTTTAGGAGTTTTTTAGATTAAACTTTAGGACTTTTTAAATGAATACTCGCATTTATGCCAAAATTAGGACAAAATTTACTGTGTTTTAGCGCATCAGATTCGAATGTTGTAAAAAAAATTGGGGTCCCTATTTAAACTTTCAAAAAGGGCTTCCATCCTTCTTATAGGGGGCCAGAGGCCAGTTCCTAATCAGTTTTTTACCTAATCAACATGCTGTTCCAAACATCATGCTTTTATGCATAAAATGCACAATTTGCTTATATCTACATCACTATAAATTAAAGCACATTATCATATACATGTACCTGAAATTTTGTCCTCTATTTATTTCGTCTAAGATAAAATAAAAAACGTAACCGGGGATTCTAATGCCGAGGGTTTTATTGGCAAAATCTGAATTATTATGGATGCTATATTTTGTTCACAGCACATTATTGATGAACAAAATGACAGCAAATTCAAACATCATTTACAACTTGATAATTATAATCTCAATTTGGTAAGAACAGCGCCTCCTCGTGATCACCTTTCTCAACTCAAGATTTCTCTAGCGAATTTGCATTAAAAGACAGCATGAGAATTTCAAATTAGTGGTTTCCAACACACAAAAAAGAAATGTTTGCAGCAAAGCGTATAGAGTTTAAGGTATTCAGTGCATGCTTTTTAAAAGGCTACTTAATTTCATTTCTTTTCCCCTCCTTAATTCCCTTCCTAATCCTATGACGAGCTTCCACATCCGACACCATTTTCCAACGGTTTAATTAGTCTAGCAGGTAATTCCCGTAACACCAATATACATCTCCCATTTGTTATGCTGCCACATTATTACGAAAAGCGTCATATTTTACATAATGCCGCATATTACACAATTGCACACACCCTGAAGAAGAAAAAAATTGGTCGAAACACCTTATCCAGGTAACGAGTCACGCATTGGAAGCCACGACTGCAGCCACTTTTCATTAGGAAAAAGGAAAAATACAGGCCAAAACTATTTAATGACCATGACTAACAAAAAAGAAGGAATATAATCAGCAAACGAAAACTGGGGGAAAAAAAGATAAATGCACATTTTAAATAATGCTGTGCTTGCGAAGAAGAATTTATGAATTTCCACCTAAGTTAATTACGCTGATAGCCATTCTTCCGCATGTTTTCCTACATCAAATTAGATTTCCACCAAATATGTACATGTATTTAATCTAGCCTTCTTGATTTTATTATTCTTGGATTGCTAACAATTTTAGACAACAAAATTAACGATAACACAGAACTAAAACTTTGCTGATGATTCCCATAGAAATACAATATTTCACATCTCATGGTAAAACAATTTTCAGCAAACAAAATTTGAGAAGGCAATTTGCAATGGCCATATTGACAGGAAAAAAATTGGTATCATCTTCCTTGTCATATTTGTATTAAAACACATGATAGCTAATTAAAATAAGTTTTTCTATGTAATATTTAAGTGAACAATTAATTAAATAGACAACATTTTTTTTAAAAAAAGTAGGAAAACCATGTCGATTTTTATTTACTGTAATTCGATATAGAGAAAAACCTGGGAAAAGTGACCACTTTTCATAAATTGGTTTTAGTGCATATGTTTTTGCATGGAGTGCCCATGGCTGTGCCGTGACCTTCACCATTGTCAATACACCTAATAAAGTGACCATGTTCAAATTACATTAGCAAGAGTGTCAAGTCAATTGGAAAGGGAAAATCCCGTTAAGAATAAATTTAAGGGGAAAAGGGGAGTGACATATAGGAGTCATCTTGCTTACTGTTTTTAACATAACACTTCTCATAGCACCCAACCAATCACATTAAACAAATAGCATTTGTGAATCTTATACATGTACATGTATGTACTGTACTTTTGGTACTTGAAATGTAACACGAATCTTTCAGTTATGTTGATCAACTATAGAACTTTGAACACCTACAGTTTCTAAGTAATTAATATTTTACCCAGTATTATTTTATGATACAACTTCCATTGTTAAATCCTATGGTGAAGTCATGGCAGAATTTCTCACGAGCTTTAAGAAAACAAGCAAGTGACTTAAGCGCTCATATAAACACGGTAATAAAATGCTAAATTAACTGTCCAAGAACTTGGGTTCTACAAGGACAGCATTTCATATCTGAAAAAAAGGTAGCAACAATGGAAATACACAAGTCTGGTATTAACTTTTTTTTGTCGCCATCCAGATTGTCATTCTTTATCAACATGCTTGGAAGAAAACAGCTGGCTTTTAAATCATAAAAGTGGAAATTTATTCAGCAGTCCATCGAAAGGCTAAATTGTGTAAAAATAATAATAATAATAAGGAGAGAAAGGACGTTGGCAGGTGTATTTAAAATTCCACTACACGGTGCCATAAGTTTATTTTTTGTTGGATGTTTTGATAGCTATGCTTGGATGGGTAGAGATGTCGCCCACCCAAGTGGACCTACTGGACACCGGGGGCTTATGACACCACTATTTTCACATAATGATTCTTATCAGAGTTTTTATTTAATTTATTGCAGTGGAATTGTTTTCGTTCGTTGGTGGCATATCGAGCTAGGAATTTGATGCACCCTGTATTATTTTGGGGGGTTTTGTACTGTTGCCAGTTGGGGCCAAATTAGCATAAAGTGGTGTATGTCATTTGTAATCGCGTCTACATGCCAAATGTATAAAGTAACAGCTGCTGTTGCTGTTGGAAATTAATCTTCTAAAGTGGCCGCCATTTTGACAATGCTTTTAAAAAAAAATGTTTAATGTTAGCTACTCCCGGACAAAAACTTTGGCTGCATGAATTTGAATTAATTCGGTGGTCTTCAGTTAGCTTTGTTTTACTGTCATGTTTAGTCGACAAAGAAGAAAAAAACGTGGAGTTTTTTTTATACGTTTGTACCACGAACTCTAAAACCTATTTTTTCCAAATCTATATCAGAAAGTGACATCAATACTGCACAATAAATCTGAAAGTTGGAGTCGTAATCAAGGTTCCCAAAATCCTGGAAAATCTGGAATTTGGATAGACCTGACATGGTTAGGAAAAAGTGATCCATTCTAAAAATTTCAGGAAAATGCAGTTTCATATTTTTGAATTTTTAATGGACAGTGGAAATTGGTTTAATAAGGAGCTGTCCATAAATAACGTCACGCGATTTTGGCAGATTTTTGAACCCCCTCCCCCTATGTCACAGTCACAAAAAGTCAGACTCCCCTCAAATATGACGTCAAAAGCTCTGAACCCACCCCCCTCCTCCCCCTCGTCGCACACCATCACAAATATGTGACACCCCCCTAGTGCGTGACGTCACTTATGGACGGCCCTAAACTGAAAACGCCAGGGAAGTTGGTAATGGTACTTTGTCTTCCTTATTAGTGTATAATAATATACAAAGTTGAAGGACATACGATTCGAATCAATGTATTCGGTTTTTGGCCTATTTTATGGTGCCACTTTTTAATGCTTCTCGCTCATTACCATTTACATTGTCTTTCAAATGTGTGTAATGCGAATTAGGGTGTAGTAATGTGTTGTACTGGAAAGGTTGGTGTACAGTAGTTGTTGTTCTTGCGCTAAATAAGTTTCTATAGGAAAACTCCTTTGTTTCTTTTCAAAATGCACATTTGTCAGTGTATATGTTAATGTGCTTCGGAACCTCAGATGTTAGCTAAAACAATTGCCAAACCCTCCTATTTATATTTATGAGTGTATCGAAATGAAACGACTGGAACAAATCGGGGAATTTCATTTTGAAAATTTACATATTCCTATATTTACAACGTATCACGGCGTTACACCATCCGTGCCAAACAATAATGTAAGGACGCTTAAATGATGCGAGATAGACATCCAGTTTTGTTTATGATAGGCTATGCCAAAGAGAAAATCTGTCAATGTTAAATACGAGTGGTACGTGTGCCATGATAATTAATATTGAGCATTTTGCAAATTTGCAAATGGCAGGATTAATTGGGATTAAATTGAAATTCCACTAAACAAATCCTTATAAGTTCTTAAGATTTTAGCAATACAGATACCTTCAAATTGCTAATCCCATTCAAAAGTACTAAGGAGTGTTAAAGAAACTTATTTATGTATGTGGAACAATCCTAAACAATGTGTCTTCTGTCTAGTCCGAAAAGTCTTATCTTTGAAATTCGGGTCACACGAAGTTATCCCAACGATTTAAAACAAATCATTTCACATCCCGCTCCTTTTCTTGAGTAGTGCAATTGCAAACTTAATTTAAAAAGCTGTCTCAGCAGAAATGTTAGCAGTCAGCACCCAAGTTTAAGTGGTCATCATATACTGCAGCTTTCTCAACGCAATGTTACTCCGCATTGCAGGAATAAGCCCCAAGTTCTGTGGATGATGCGCATGCCCAACACTCAGCCATGATAAACTATTGCAAAGATAGGCAAATTAGGGAAATTAAGTACATTTTGCTTCTCCTTATTTATTTCACTTCGCATCAAACACGTGACGATTTTATGATGTAATCCATACTGCGCCATAATGGAAAGTCTGTTACAGTCAGCAGCATTGCGGATTTGAGAAACTGAGTTCAAAGGCTGTAACTTTTCACAAAGTTCATGCAGAACATAAGCCGCCAACAGCTTGCAAACCTGATATTACAATTCAAATTAGATGTATCCTGAGTCAGCACCCCCTGGTGGCGTATGAGCCGTTAGCATGGTTGTAACGAGTTTCAAAGATAATCTTAGCACTTTCTAAGGGTAAAAACATGCTGAAACGTGGATAATACCATGGATAAGAGGATGGAAACATACCTGTGATTACTTTAAGCTCCCGCACTCGATGTGCCATTTACGTCCACTATGTGCGGGTGCATCAACTAATCACAGTTATGTTTCCATGCCATTCTCCATCCTCTTATCCATGCTTTGATCAGCATGTTTTTACTCTGAGAAAGCCCTCACTTACAAAACCATTCCATTCCCAAGCACTTGATACATGTATATAGTTTCAACCAGAACAATTTTAAAAATCGTAAATATTTCGGTTAATGTACAAGGTCCGCGTTACGTGCAGCGCCCCCTTGTGGTAATTAGTTGTAATTTTCCAAGGGGATATAAAAACTCGATTTTAATACAGAACCACATTAGAAATAAACCTTTAAATAATAATATCTAGAGATCTAATTATGATACCAAAATGAAACTTTGGGAGGTTTAAGAATAATGATACGAAATAGTTTTGTGAATTTTTTCAAAATTTGAAAATAGTACATGTAACTTCTTGAAATAAATAATATCTAGAGATCTAATTATGATACCAAAATGAAACTTTGGGAGGTTTAAGAATAATGATACGAAATAGTTTTGTGAATTTTTTCAAAATTTGAAAATAGTAACTTCTTGAAATATTAATGAAGAAACCATCTTCATTGCTTGATACAGCTACCTCTTCTCCCCTACAAGTTTTCAATTTTTTATTTGCCACTACGTGGCGCAACCTACTTGCGCATGCGCTGTTTCGTAACACGGACCTTGTCCATTAAGCTACCACTAACCCCCGTACCACAGTTGCACAAATTGAGCTGCTTGAGAATAAATCTTCGTATCAAGTCTGGGATTGATACCACAGATAGTTACATCTGAGCACCATTTCAAGCAGCTGATCAAGTTACCTCATTTGGTACGTTGAGCAGCTGCTTTAAAAATGGCGGAATAAGAAAAATTTCACATGCACAATGTTGCCAGATTACAATTCTCATTTTTCCCTAACAATCGTTGCTGTCGAGATACAGAATTCTGGGATATTTTCGATTTTTCATGCCTGGACGATAAGATGTCGACAATTTGGCAACTGTGGTACCGAATTGACTCAAAATTCGAACTTCTGCTTATAGGAGCAGAATCTTAGGATTGGAAACTGTGGTACGGGGGTAAGTCTTCGGGTTAAACAGCGCCATCTAACGGCCAAATTGCACGTGACGTGTTTTCACACCTACAGGCAAAGCAGCTAATTTTTTTTTTTTCGATGAACGTAATTTCGCAACACAAAAACGTTCTCTTTCTTTACCTTATAATTGAATTACTTTTATTTCGCGACTGCATGCAGTCTGGTACCTTGGAAAACAAAAGACGGCGCAATGTGCGTGTAATTAGATACTTCGCTTTTGCATACAGCCCCCATTAATATTTATTTCCATTCTTGCATTTTGAAGAGGCCGGAGCCCATCACTCATTAAAAGTTGTAATGTTCATATTCCCCTCGCTCACCTTTGGTCCCATGGCCCGAGGGCCAAGGTGGGCACCGGGTTCCCACTGACCATAAATTATGGCTGACCACCCATCGGTCGTGTGTGTGGGCAAAGACAAGTTAGGAGCGGCTGGAGAAGCGAAGCATCGACCTTAATCGTATCAATCTTTGTCACCACCATCTGCGAAACACCTTTTAATACAGATGAGGGACCACGCATGACGTCATCGGGGCCAAATTAAAATTCCTAGGGATCAGGGTTTATACTTTCGAAAAAAAAAAAAAAAAGGCAAAACGATGGACTTTTTTACACGAATTTCAAAATAGCACGGTTAAATTCAGAAACAAACTTTAGTTTCGTTTTTCAAGGTATTGATTTGGTGCTATACAAGGGTAAAAACAGCGTAGAGCATGGCCTTGAAATGCAGCGTTTCGATTGGGCAATCGGAAATTTCCGCCATTGGGAAACCAATCAAAACGCTCCATGCTCAACGATGTTTTTACCCTTATAGTTCAAAGTGAAAAGTAGAGTTTTGTAAAGCATTACTGCTTTATTTAAATATTTTATATGTCTAATCTATTGTTAATAACAATTTATCCATTTTTAACTAATCATTCAAATATAAATTTTATTTCTTTTTAATGGAAAGCTATTACTGTTTTATTTAAATATTTAATTTTAAGGATAATTTATCCATTTTTTAGCGTTTGAATTTTAATTATAGTAAATTTTAATTAACTACGCATTTAATTCAAACAAGTTTTATTTCCTTCCGATTGGGTGTAAATGTGCAGAAATTACAGTACACCTTATACCAGAACCTTTTTAACAGAATATAATTCAAGTTTTTGCTATCGATGACTTTGATTACATGTAACTTCTCCAAATAAAACGGCACCCACAGAAAGAAAATTTTCAAGAATTTGTCTTTGCCCAGAATTTTCTTGTCTTTAAAAACAATTTTACCTGACCTAGCATCCTAACGACTAAAAATTTAAAAAAAATTGACCGACAACTTCTTGTCTTGTTGATCAAACAATATGATAAAGAATCCAGTGTGCAATATGTTCATCTTGGCATCAGACAAACGCGTATTAAAAAGTTTTGGTTATGTGAAAAACAACTAAATATTGAATTCCTTTAGTAAATAAATATTGTTATCAGACTATTCCAGGTTAAATAAATTTCCCTGACAATTTTATGTTTTCTAGATATGCGAGAATCGTTTTCATTCGTCGTCTTGTCACATATGCACTGTATTTAATAAATCAAGTTAGGGCCTACTATTAATAAAAGTCGTATCCTAGCAAGTAGTATAATGGGAATTTGGGGGTTGGATACACCTGTACAGAATACATATCAATGGCTTTAATACAAGCTAGCTCATGTATACACATAATCCAGTAAGTATCGGCTTATCAACACTTGATTCAGCGTTGAATAATAATGATGGACGTTAACGGAGCATTAAATTCCTCTGGCAATAACTTTTAAGTAACGAGTTAATGGGACTGGAATTGGTGATTAAAATACATTCAGCATTATGAATTATGCATTAACTTTATGTATACGTGTTTCAATTTCAATGCCACGTTAATGTCATTCACCGTGCTATAAAATCGCGTAACAAAATTGAATTACAGCTGCACTTTAAGGATGCTAAATTTTTTCCCATTATCATGTCGTTACTTAGGATGTTACAACCTGACCCCGCGTACAGGTTTATCAGGAACGTCTGAACAGTAAAAAAAAAAAAATTCTTACGATCCATTTATCAACCGGTATAACCACATCATCTCCACTATTTTCGCACACCCTGCACTTTTCAATTAGATGGTTATAATTTAAGCTCACCGTGGGGTGTTTTTACAAAGCCACATTAGCATGAAATTAAATTACCACATTTTGAGCCAGTTATAAAAAATTGGATTTTCAAATTTTTGGAATTTTTTTTTTCTTTGCCTAAAGTCATGTTTGGATCCAAAAGTTTTACTGACAGTGAATAAATGCATCCCGAAATCTAAGGCATCCTCATCAAACTGCAGCTATGATTGCTGTTTAAATTTACGAGGTGGAACCCATTTTCGAATGAAGGTTGTTACTGCAAACTCTAATAACGTAAAAAAATCCCTATGTAACCAAACTGCTAGATAATTTAATGAATATTAGGTCGAGTGTAAACAACTGATGGCAATATAGAGTATAACGAGCTATAGGGGATGAAAACAGATTGGAAAAAAAATCGGTTTAATAGAAGTAGAAAAAAACAGTAAATGAAGATAGAGAAGAAGCACTCGAAGAGAAAAAAATAGATGAAAAAAGAAAATTAAGGATGGGAGACCCCCTTAGGGCACTCTAAACAAAAAAAAAAGTCTAACGAAGTTGGCCCAATCAGGGAAGAATAGGTGAATGATTCAATCATGTGGATATTTTTGATTACATCGTTTTCTTTTCCTTAATGATATTGTTCGAGAGTGGTTGGACAGGTTGCTTCTTATAGATGAACATATTTGTGCTTCATCAAATTTCGTTTCGTTATTTTAGCTGAACTTCACATTAGATGGATATCAATGTTATTCTCAATTCAGTTACCAAATGTGATTTTTTTTCCCTGCAATATAGAGACAAAGAAACGTCCTAGCTTACTCTTTTACATTCACTTCAGCGGTTCCCCACATACGATGACCACTTGATAATCTTTGAATCACGATATTGCTAAACAAAGTTCATTACATTGAGACCTGTGAATAGCGAACCTCTAAATAGGCATGACCCTCGAAGTATCGATAACTCAGTCGGCACCGATAGATTTTATACTACAAAATTAGCTTGACATAGCGCAAACCCCGTGAAATGCGAAATGCGGTAAATGTTGTAGGGACAAAGTCACGATTTCACCTGCAAATAGCAATAACGGTCGACCGAAGTACAAATTTTACGTACAATATCAACTAGAGCATCGCTGATTCTTTTAAATGAAATGGTGCAACAATGACTTCTTGTTTAGTACACATACAATATTGCACACATGCATGTATACGAGCAGTTGTTCACGTATGCAAATACGTGTATGTACATCTCTGAATGCACTCATCTTAACATAGAAAAACGAGTGATACACAAGTTTTCATACCGATACACGTATACAAACAATTCTACACGTGCTCGTATACGTACAGTTCTACACGTGCACGGATGCGAACACCTCTAATTGCGCACGTATATGTATACATGCGCATATAGGGAGCATTCATATATTGCGTCAGCATTTTGGGGGTAGGGGGGGTTGTGAAATGTTGACTGTGGTGATGCAGGGAATGGGGGGATTACGTGAACTGCTGATGTCACCATTTCAATTATAAAAATGTACAAGGAAACCCTGCACTGATGATTTTTTTAATGGAGCTCGGTCACACTGTAAAGGGGAAATATGGTAATGAAATCTTGTAACACTATTCACGGTCTCTCAGTGCAATAACAATGGCTTCAACAAGGCCATTATATCAATCTTTCTACGATTCATTATATTTTTTTTTTAATTTTTAACTAATATTGAGGGGGGTATTTTCGAAATGCTGACGTAATA